>JANIWX010000021.1:0-131536 GCA_030705205.1 Huiozyma sinensis
CACGCTAAGGAAAAGCCAGATACTCTGGTTCTTTTCGACGTCGACGGTACATTGACGCCAGCTAGACTGACAATCTCCGATGAGATGAAGAAGACGCTTGAGAAATTGAGACAGAAGGTCTGCATTGGGTTTGTCGGTGGTTCCGATTTGAGCAAACAGGTCGAGCAATTGGGCCCAACCGTGTTGGCCGATTTCGATTACTCTTTCTCCGAGAACGGGTTGACCGCTTACAGACTGGGTGTTGAACAGGCCTCCCAATCCTTCATCAACTGGATTGGTGAAGAAGAATACAACAAGCTGGCCAAGTTTATCTTGAGATACTTGTCCGAGATGGAGTTGCCAAAGAGAAGAGGTACCTTCTTGGAGTTCAGGAACGGTATGATAAATGTTTCCCCCATTGGTAGAAACGCCTCCACTGAGGAACGTAACGAATTCGAAGCATTTGACAAAGTTCACCAAGTCAGAGCGAAGTTCGTTGACGCTTTGAAGAAAGAATTCTCGCATTTGGCGTTGACTTTCTCCATTGGTGGCCAGATCTCCTTCGATGTCTTCCCAACTGGGTGGGATAAGACTTACTGTCTACAACACGTTACCAAGGACGGTTTCAAAGATATTCACTTCTTTGGTGACAAGACTTTCGTCGGCGGTAACGATTACGAAATTTTCACCGATGACAGAACCATCGGCCACTCTGTGACCCGTCCAGAGGACACCATCAAAATCCTTACTGAATTGTTCGACTTATAATTAATTTAATAGACTCCATTCGGATCGGATAAATTTTTATAAACGTTTTTATTATGATGTAATTTTATTAAAGATCATTTACAACGCATGCAACGCTGCAGCCAAAGACTTATCATATGCCTTCAATTTCATACTTGTTTCACGACAGAAGTCTTATATAGGCAAGAACCAGCGCGAACGTCCCTGTACACACCCCGATCAGCCATTGCATAACTTGCACTTTCACATTATCTATTTGCATCTTCATGTTGGACACCTCGTGGTCAATTCTCGTCTCAATCTCGGTAATTTGCAAGTCGTGGTGCGAACTCTCCTCTCTTATCCTGCCTTTCTCTAACGAAAGATCAAGTTTGAAACCCGCATTGGCCTTCGTGATTTCCTCCCGCAATTTGTTCCTCATCTTTTCCAAATCGTTACGCACCCTCTGATATTCGTTCTGTATGTTGTGGAACTCGTTCCTATCGGAACTTAAAAGTTGGTCCCTCAGCTTGGCAAAATCAACTCTTTGCTGGTACGTCAATTGGATTAGACGTTCTCTTTTAGCAAGGTCTTTGGAGACGTGAACCACACCGCTTTGAATCGTCTCCTTCAGAATGTCGATGATCGTAGTGGCCTGCGACTCGGAGAACTTGCCCTCTTTCACAAGTAGCTCTTTGTACCGGTTTGTGTCCTTGATATGCGCCGGTTCAACATCGTTATTTTTCAAAACACGACTGTAATGGAAGTGACGTACCTTAGGTAGTAAGCGCACATTGTACAATCCTAACAATTGACCGCGCATGGTGCCAATCCTGTTATATATTATCTCCCTGACCTCCTTCGATATGTGTTTGGATTCCTAAATACTATAAAAAATATCAGGCATCGAAATTTCAAGAATCCTCTTTAAAAAAACTATAACGATCTATTTACTGTATAAAGCAGACGAAGTGCTAGTCAGAAGATACCAGCTTCTTCAATTCTCCGAATATTCTGCGCTTGTGAGTCAACAAATCGTGGAATATCTGGAACCCCAATTCGTTGTCACTGTACACTCGAGCGTGAACTATACTGTTGGCGAACTCTTTTGAGATATCATTAGTGAACTCAGCTGGAGACACCAAATTTGGGTCCTTGGATGAGCCCTTATCTGTATCGTTCTCTTTCGGTTTGGCCATCTTGATGATCTTGATTAATCGATAGAAGTGTGTTGTTATCGCGCCCAACGTGGCAAGGTGCGGTTTCCGTAAGGAGGACAGAGTGGTATATAATCCTGTAATCCTTTTGTCCTCATTCCCCTCCAGATCCTTTGAATTTCCATTGCCGTTGTCATCTGACCAGTACCGACTGTACAATACCCTCAGTATATCACTTAATTCGCTCGGGATCAGCGGTTCAGGCAATTCCAACAGATATATTTTCAGGACGCTGGCAACGACACTTGGCGAGTACTTGCCCTCCTCTAAGATAGACAACATCTCTGCATCATCTTCAAGCTGAGGTTTGTTTAACTGGTTTCTCAATTCATGCGTCAGGCTCAGCTTAACTGGATCCGTCCAAGTAGAAACACGTACTTGATCACTGGGTAACTCGGGGTATATCTTGTCCATGTAGGACAGCAAAGTGGTTATAACTATAGGAACAACTTTTTTATCGAGTCGGCAGCGAGTCTCCAGGTCAATACCAAAATTCTGATATATCCCAGGATTGTAGTAATTGTTGTATGTGATGACCTTTGGTTGGAACAGTCCCGTGTTGTACTTCGCTATTAGATTTAACAAATCACCATCAGGGTCTATCCTTTCCTCTGCGTCAATCATCTTTTCAATGTGAACTTTCAGTATGGAAATTTTGTTACTCACTGCGGCGCAGAAATCCATAGTAGACTTTTTAACGGCCTTCAATCGATCTAATTCACATTTCTCCATGAACGATAGGTGGTCTATCATCAGCTCCTCGATCGAGCAGCGCAACGAATCCATCTTGTAACACTCCTTGAAATATTTGGAATCGGACTCCTGTACTTCGTCCATAAGCTTGAATAGTTGCCTTTCACTTTCAGATATGCTTGGGGGTTCCAAAACATTCCCCGGCAATACCGTGGGACTACTAATTAGAGACGAAGAGGATTTTTCCTTCGTTGGTGTGGTAAATTTTGGTTGTTGTGGTTCTGAGGGGGACTCCCCCTGGTTTAACGGGAGCTCCACAAACTTGAAGGAATAATCCTTCCATTGATACTGGAATTTTTTAGAATTCACAAAAGTATTCCCCATACCATTGCAGTATTTCAAAAACCCCAGATTCAGCAGATCCTGTCCGAAAATTTCTGCCTGATCCGAATCCTTCAAGGACATGTGTTCGAGCAGAAACTTGGTGATGTCATACCCATTGTTTGTGTTTTGTAACTGATAACTAATGAGAGGTAACTTGTACTCCTCCTTGGGCAATTTTGTCAAGAGCAATCTGATTATATCCTTCATTGTTTTGAAATCAAACTCGATACCGCCAACCGTTCCGAACACCTGGTTGTCCCTTTCCTTCCTCATCTTTACCTCGTGCTGTTTTTGCAATTTCAAATGCTTCATAGCGCGTTCCAAGGATTCAGTGTCTCTGAATTGGACTCTTTTGAAATCCTCGAGCCTTTTACAATTCTTGAAATACTGCGATTCCAATTTCTGGACGTAGCTGTTAATCTTTTGGAAGTTTCTAATATTGTCCAGTAAAATTCTTTGGGAGTACGTGATCCTCTCCTTATGATCCTGGCACCAAGAACTGAATGGTTTCAGTACTAATGCTTCAATATTTGATGCCACTGTGAGATGCTGGTCGCCCTCCAGCTCCATCTGTTTGATCAGTTCCAAAAGCGAAGTAGCCGTAGAGGTATCCATGGAGTCACTGGCCACGTCAATACCGCCTTTGGTAGCGCACAATTGCCTCCCATAACTGACCTCATATTGCATTCTCGAAGCAAACAACTGGATAAACGATTCGTTCTCATCGCACCCTTTCTCCAGCTGAGCAAAAAGGACATTTAGCCCCGATGACAAATCGTCCGACCAGAAACTATCCGAAAACGATGGCATAGTTTAGAAATAATCAAACGTGCGTGCGTGTATCAAGGTACAAGATGCAGAGTAGGGTATTCACAAGTCTTTACCACTGAGCCGAAGTTAAACTAATGCAACGCCTTCTTTTGTTCTCAGTACGCCAAAATAACCGTTAAAAAAGCAAAAAACGTGTACACTTCAATTGATCCACTAAAGTATACACACTACCAATTGAACCAGGTGCCTTGCCAACTGTGGAACTATTGGAATTAACGCTCCGAAGCGGTGCCGCATCCAAGTACTGTACACTTTGAAGAAGATCTCTATTGCCAAAGGATCAGTCGGGTAATGAATATTTTTCGCGAAGATCGCAAAGAACGTCTAAAAATAAAAATATTGAAACGACTCGAAATCACATAGTGAGAGGAGGACGACTATTCCCTTTGGAAAGCTTGTAGTAGTACCAAAGTTACTGAGAAGGGGCTGCAAGTGAGACGTAATGCTGTTTTCGAAGGTTGTTTTTGCTGCATTGTGCACTTTTGGTAGTGTTACGGCCCACAGCCCTGAAACGGGCGCTCATGCGAAGGGTGAAAAACCATTGGCCGAGTATTCGTTACCGGATCTGATCTCTGCTGGTGACAAGATCCCTAGCAATTGGGATGTGAAGAACAAGGCCGTGTTGAAGGAGGGTCGGTTTATTTTGACACCGGAGAAGAAATCGAAGGGTTCGCTTTGGTTAAAACCGGAATACAATTTGAAGGATTCTGGTAGTTTCACTGTGGAGTGGACTTTTAGGAGTTTGGGTTTCAGTGGGAAATCGAACGGAGGTTTGGCCTTCTGGATGGTCTTGCCCACTGACGTCAACGATCAGGCACTGTTCAACGGACCTTCCAAATTCAACGGGTTGCAATTGCTAGTGGACGATAACTCTGTGCTTTCTCAGTCTATCCATGCGCAGGTCAGCGACGGCTCGCAGATTTGGAATGCGGAGTCAATCCATGACCATTCGTTTGCATCCTGCCTAATGGGGTACCAGGACTCGTCCGTTCCACTGACGCTGAGATTGACATACGACTCGGCGGATGACCATTTACTGAAGTTGCAAGTCGACAATAGAGTCTGCTTCCAAACCAGAAAGATCAACTTGGCGAACACTTTGAATTCTGTTAAGATCGGGGTTAGTGCCTCCAATGAAAACACTCCAGAGGCATTCGAAGTTCTCCAAATGCATTTTTACAATTATGTTACCCAGGATTCCTTGATTCCAAACGTAAACTCCATGGGACAACCAAAAATGTTGACCAAAGTCGTTGATGAAAAGACAGGTACTGAGAAAATTATGGACAAAGATGAATTGGAGGCACAAAACACCAAGATCACCAATTACGAATTGTACAAGAAGATGAACAGACTAGAGGGGAAGATCTTGGCTAATGACATTAACACCTTGGACGAGAAAGTTGCTCAAATCATGAAAATCCAAGAACAACTGATCCATCAACTAGACCAACTGTCTAATGCCGTCCAGGGAAGACAAGACAATTCTGTCAAGTCAAGCGATAAAGAACAATTTAAAGATTTCTTGTCCATGGACAAGAAACTAGAGGCATTATTGGACGAACAAGCAAAGATCAGGGAAAACACCAGACAAGCCGGTATCAACCAACACTCAGGTCCTCAGATGGACGAAATTATGAGGAAGTTGGTGATCTGGATGATCCCACTGATAATAATCATGCTTGTCATGGCATATTACACCTTTAAGATCAAGCAAGAAATCGCCAAAACCAAATTACTATGATTCTCGTATTATATACGATTTTGTTATGTTACCATATTCAATGCATGTGCAAAAAATCAACAGCGAAGAGACGGTATTATAATCCGTCACGTACATAAATGTTGTTACATTTTGACTTTTACATTAAAAAATTACAATTGTTTCCCTCTATTGATTTATATACCTGATCGTGAGACTCTGAATGGACCTCTAGGACAATGGTGAGGCCGATGCGTAAGGTGGCTTAAACCCCCTTATATTTGAGTAACCCCAAAAATTAGCATTAGGGATCCTCTTTGTGGTTTTCACCTCGTCATTGTTGGTCAACTCGTTGTAATTGGTTACTTCAGTGGTCTTCTCTAATTCGTCTAACAGATACTTCTCTTGCAAGTATTTTTTGTCCCGCTTCCGGAGACCCATCGGTATACCACTCTTGTACTGCCAATACTTGATCCATTTTTGGTTCCGTAGCTGGCGCACCCGCTGTAGTCCGACGTTGACAAATATACAGTCGTGCTGGTGCTCTATTTCCTTGATTTGGTTTGGCGTCAAATGCTTCAGACGTGACACCAACTTGGATTTGATATACGTGGGCAACCCCTTTGCGGAGTAATACACGCCCTGTGTCTGTGCCACATCATTGGCGAACACGGGGAGCCCATCGAATTTCCACCCGTCTATGTTAAGAGAGAGTTGCGAAGTGACTCCGCGATCGGCAACATTATACGAGTTTTTGGCACTTATTACATTCATTTCGTCTGTATTCCTTGCAGTGGACAAGTTGATGCTGGAATCCAATATGTTGCTTAGCATTCTGCTTACCTGTTTCTGTGGTTTCACGAAACTGGTGTTAACGGACGTCGGCGTTGAGTCATGCGAGGTTGCACCAGGGGACGCGCTGTTCCTGTTACCCGTGTTGATACCGTTCAAGAGCGCTTCGTGTTTCTCTATGGGGATATCCAACCCATTGATCTGATTAGCCTGTAAGAAAGAATTTTTGCTATGATATTTGGGGACTTTGAATTGTGCGCTCAGTTCCAATGAGCCGGTGATGCTTTGTCCCGGTACGACGACGTCAATATGTTGCCCCACGGAGAACTGTCTACCGAATTCTTCTCTGATCTCAGGTGAAAACTGCTGGTTGATGATTGTGTAAGGTAAATCGAATGATGACTCATCGGGTGATTGGTAGCTTTTGGTTTGGTTCTTGAAAGTGGAGAAAGCTGCAGGTTTCAACAGTTTCACGAGATCAAACGTTTTAACGGATAATTTATGGACTCTGTGATGTGAAGTGAAGTTTTGTTCTTTCCCGAGAGTCTCCCAATAGTCATCCACGAGTCTAGTTCCCTCTGCGACCACTGCTGCACCAAACAGCACAAAGCTAGATCGCGTGGTAACAAATTTAGTCTCTGTCAAGGAATCTTTTAAAAGGCCATTTGCCTTGAGTAGTGACAGTTCATCAGGGGTAGCGTCTAGCGGGTACAACTGCGGGTGGCTGTTCAAAAAATCGACCTCTCGCGTATCTTTATCACAATTCAAACCTTGCATCAGATCTCGAACGAGCACAAAGTATGTACCATTGTTATTCCTAGACGGTAATGTGAAGTAGTTGAACAAAAATTTTTGGCCATTTTCCAGTTGTCCATGGGGCCCAATTTTCGTTTCCCCCAACGGATCTACCCTTTTCATCGGGAATTCTACACCATTATCGGCGACTGGCAAAACTGTATCACAAAAATCATCCGGTGGACGTATTTGCCTTTTAGGACTGTCCAGTAGATTCCCCTGTACTAGTTCCTCCTGGGACAATATTTGCAAAATTTGACGAACGACAAATCGTTCATGGAGTAACACCGTCGCATCGTCTAATAAATGAAACCCCATTTCAAAAGAGAGGGGAAATGGGTGTATGTAACCCACAAAAAAAGCAGCCGTTAAATATGAGATATGCAGTGCCTAAAATAGACGACGATGAGTCCACTGCACTACTAAGAAATGAAATAATAATAACAGTAGTATGGAATGGCAGTAGCACCGCAAAAAAAAATAATCCTACGTATTCCTGCAGGAGAGTGTCACTTCTGCGAAGTATGAGGGGCTGAGGGGAAAATAAAATTAAGTCCAGACGATTAAAACCTTACGTCTGGTATACGGCGATAACGTAATTCCCCTTGGGTGCTGCAATGATCGACGGCAGGAGTGTGCTGAAACCTACTTATCTGGAAGACAGAAAAATATACGCAAGTGTCTCTATCGTGTGGTGGTCTTTGGTGTAAAATTTGAGTTATTATTGTTCCCATCGTCGTCTTCTGTTCTTTTTTTTTTTTTTTTTTTTGCAGAAAAAGCTTCGAAAATTGAAAAAAGCAATTCTTCCTTTTAGGGCCTTCCCCTTTTGGGACGGGTCGGCCGAAGCCCTAAAACGTGCAGAGGTTAGGGCTATGCGGGAGGATCCATGGTGTACCGGGGACGGCGGGTTCGTAGTCTGGTTCTGAGCCAGGAGTACCTGGCCTTCTCACCGTATGTAACAGTAGAAAGAGATCAGGAATTGGAGGGGGGGGTGTATGCTTGTGTCCGCGACCAAACGCAGGTCTCCGTTTGTTTGTAAGATTGCTCTTTCTGCGCTGTAGCCGGCCCGCGGGAAGAGGCTGCTACGGCTACCACGAGAGGACGCCCTCAACGTACACCCGTTACGAGCAGTTCACGCCCGCTGCCCATCTCTCTTTACTGTGAGAGAGAGGAAGAAAGGCTTACACGGGAAACGGGCAGGCGCCCGGAGAAAAAGAAACGAGGGAACTTGGAATCGCGCACAGGTTTCCCAAGCGGGTAAGCCTCTTTCCCTTTTGGGACGGTACTATCGTATTACTGTAGGTGTGGCTCTCCCGGTGGGTAGTTGAATTGCGAACTGGCGACCACAATACCAGCCCTTTGGTAGCTCTCTATAGAATGCATGCGGTTATTAGTCAAGGGGGGAGACGCAGTGGGTGTGTTTTAGAACAAGTCTATCGGTCGATACGGCCCCTTTCTCTTTTTGCGTGTGGATATAAAGAGTAGATTGATCTCTATACGTGCAATACAGATGCACAAAGATATATATCTATATATATGGACGGGAAATACATATAACGTATACATCGCGTCAATCTTCAGTTTTTTGAGGTAGAGAAATTGACAGCAGAAATATTCTTAATGGGAACCAGCACCTCTGCTGACCTTTTCCAAGACGGTGTCGTAGGCCACTTCGGAGAAGTCGGTACCTTGGACATCAGTGGAGATACCGTTCAAAGCTCTCCTCAATGCATCCTTCGAGGAGGCATAGACCATCTTGGATCTGATGGGCGCAGTGTCTGGGGACCAAGTGTAGAAGATAATCTTGGATCTCTTACCTTCGGACCCACTTATCTCATACTCGAAATCGTAAACTGCGTACAGACAGTCGTTTTCTGGCAACTTCTCCAAGAAGGCGTCGTAAGAGTCGTCGGTGGAGGTCTCCTTCACCACAATGGCAGTCTTGTCGTCGTTCAAGGCAAATAGCACAAACTTGTACTTCTTACCCAACTTCAAATCGTTGAAGGCAGCTAGAGATTCGTCAGCAACGGAAACACTGAATCAAAAGAAAGGGGCGGAAAAGAAGGCAAACCCACGCCACTCAATTGGCTGAGTGCCATGAGTAGGTGCGGGGATGCACAGCCGAGAAAAGTTGATTGTTAGTATAATTTGCTTATATTTGCAATTGCAGACCAGTGGAAAAGTGGGTTAGCGAAGTGGGGGGAAAAAACCATTGCGCATTTACACATAATGCATCAACTAAAAACATACCCAGATCTAGACATCTTTGTCGGTTTTTGATTCACTTGTTTTGAACTGTGGGAATCTTACCTCCCTCCCTCTCCCTTTTGTAATAATAACGACGCTTCAACGTTGTTAATAAAGAAAATAAAATAAAATGAAAAAAGACAGCGAACCTCTCCCGTGACGGAGGTGATTGCGGGTAACTGCGGGATCACGTCCAGCATCAGCTGTTGCAGTCCGTTGTAGCATAGGACCCGCACATTGGGTCTTACCGGGGCAGTAGCAGAGCAAGTGGGTGTAGGTGTTGAAGTCAGAGAAAAAAAGAAGAATTTACATAGTGTCTTCTTAGCTCTACATTCTTACCCATGACACTCTTGAACAAATTACAGAAAGTTACCTATATTACCTTGGTAAATTGCCTAGAGAGAAATATATTAAAAAAGAGTCATTAAACTGTGAAGAGTAGCTACATGCTTGTCCCCATTTTATTCCAAGATCCACAGATTGCAGCACGTCCAATACAAGTTTTTCTTCTTTTTAGAAGTGAGCTGACCGTTAAAGTACGACGTGAGAAATTGCACAGCCGAAGGTAGTAGCCTATCCGATCACCACGCGCTTGGGCTCTTACTCCTGCCCTCAGAGAGTGCAGCGACCGGGACCAGCTCCGGACTACAATGTGCTCTCGGGGACAACAAAGAGAGAAGGAAAAAAAATCTTACTATACGTCGAGAAAAAAAATAGTTGAAAAGATCAACAAACACGTAATTGAGTTGGCGAAGATAGCAGAGTTGCTGCTTGCCAGTTAGATAAAGCAACAAAACATACGCACACACACACACTCCAATCGCCGAAGAGGTTCACTCTATCTGTACGCTTTTGATCCCGGTGCCATACTATCACTTGGTGCTGGAGAGGTCAGTTCTTTTTGGAATTTTTTTTTCATCGGGATCTACAGGCACTAGATCTCGATCCCATAAGCATTAATATATCGCTGAATAGTGGCTCTCCGTTAAAGAAACTATTTTTTGACGGCAAACATGTCACTGGATCTCACTTTACAAAACAGTGTAGATCCCGGCCACAACTCTAAAAATATCATCGTGCCCAAAGAATGTTTCCGATGTCACCGTGACATTGTACACGACCCTCACAAGGCGAAATCTACTCTGAAAGCATTGGGAAAATACTACCACGAAGCATGTTTTACCTGTCACGATTGCGCTGTGCCGCTAAAGCCCAAATTCTTCCCCTACCAAGAAAATTCATCTGACGAACCTATCTTACTATGCCAGTACCATTATTTCAAAAGACATTCATTGCTTTGTAAAGTCTGCGATAAACCTCTCAGGGGACTGTATTATACTGCATTTGGGGGCAGATACGACGAAGAACATTTTTCTTGTGTCATTTGTCATGCTCCTTGTGGTGTCAAGAAGTGTTTCATGTTTGAGGACAACTTATACTGTAGGTATCATTTCCTGAAATATTTCTCCAAACGGTGCAAAGGTTGTGATTACCCGATTTCTGACAAATATATAGAGTTCCCGAAGGGTGACGAGGTCCACTGTTGGCATCCAGAATGTTACGGCATTCACAAGTATTGGCACGTCAACCTATCTCCAGAAAAACTGGCTTTGCCGCGGTTCACTCAGTCGAAATACGATCCCAAATTGCCGCATACAGATATAAACCCTACCTCCGCAGAATTGGATAAGCAAATGCAGGCGTTTGCTGCCATTTTAACCAAGACGTGGGTGGTACTGTATCGTTTCGAAGAGGAAACCGCTTCTTGCATCTCAGATATGCTTCAATATCTAACGAGTTTCGATCAGATGAAGGGGATTGAAGCCACTGCGCTATTTGTCCTTAAAATCGAGTGTCTCTTCTCAGGGTTGGACCACTTGCCAGCTTTCAACATATTAACAAAATTGCAAGAGGGTTTAAAGAATGATAAACTACGACAAACAGATACAGAATATAACGATTCCAAAACAAAATATCTCTCCTTGACAAGAAACTTAACTACAAAAGTTATGATCTATTTGCAACTATTGAGAAAACTGAATACAGTATCCTCAAAGGAATCCATAATGTCGTCATTCATGTCTGTAATTACAGGATTGGCGAATTTTTTGAAATTACTCACACGATATGGGTTCTATGAATCACTTGAGGACAACCAGCGCAGCCACTACATGTCGTCATTAACAAAGTTCCTAATAGAGGTGGAACGAAATGAGCTGTACACCAAAAACCCATTTTCTGAGATCGATATCCCGGTCACTGCGACAGACGCTTGCTCCGGTTGCTCAAAATACATTCAAGAGGAGTGTATCCAATTTCAAGAGCACAGATGGCATTTGGAATGTTTTACATGTGCATCATGCAATAAGACTATTGGCTTGGTGGATCTTAATGACTCCAACTTCAACAAACGACTTAAGATTGTCTTATGTTTTAATTGTTCGTTGAAGGATCCTGAATCAGTGCCCGGATTTAAGTTGGTAACCAGGCTTTCCCAGCTAATATACCTTCTCAAGATTGCATTGGTGAGATCGAGAGTGGTCATGAAGGCTCAATTGAAGAATACGAAAATGAACGCGCCCAACGTAATAAACGAAGGAACGACATCGGTCCAACAAACTTATATCAGAACATTGAACGACATCAAAAGACTACGTTCAAAGAGAGAGAGTGTTAGATTAACGAAAAATAACAAACAGGAGGCGCGCAAGTCAATCGTGGTAAATACAGGAGAGGAAGAAGTAGATAAAACGTTGACCGAAAACCCCAAGAGGCTAATCATCGAAACAGAAAAAGTTTCATCCACGATCGCAGAAGAGGAGGGACAGGAAGAAGTACGGGCTTCACACGAGAATGTATTCAATAACACCAAGTCATTAACGTTGGACGATATTTCTCGAATTGTTGCCGCTGAACAAGCTCGGGAACTGAGACCAAATGCCTTCACTCATTTCAAGAAATTACAAGAAGGCGACGACGAAGTCGTGAGTGTTACACAGAAAAGAAGCGGTGTGTATTACTCTGAGCTGAACGATGATGAGTTGCGTGCTCTGTGGATTATAAGTGCTACTTTATTAGTCGAGAACGGTTACGCGCCTGCCACGGCCACCACAACACTACTACCAGCATTAATACCACGAAGACCAAAAGCCAACTCTTTATCATCATCTTCATCCTCGGGTAACTTCTGGAATCAAATGAGGTACGCAATGGGGATGAAATCTAAAAAGACAATACCTAAAAAAGTATTCGGAACTTCCATCGATGTTCTGACAGATCGGTGGGGCGTGGACTCTGATCTTGGCGTGGGCCCCAAGAAAGTCAAGATCCCGATAATTATTGATGAACTAATATCTTCTCTCCACCAAATGGATATGTCTGTTGAAGGTATTTTTAGGAAAAATGGGAATATAAAAAGGCTTGTTGAGCTGGCCACTTCGATTGATGAAAACCCAATGGAGATACCAGACTTGTCAAAGGAGAACTGTATACAACTATCTGCGTTATTGAAGAAGTTTCTCAGGGAGTTGCCCGATCCACTGCTGGCAAATCCCTTGTATGACGTGTGGATCAGCGCGGCGAAGCTCAACTCGGAAATGGAAAGCGAGAAGGTCATTTCGCTGGCGTACTCGTTACTTCCTCAGTACAACAGAAATGTTATGGAGGTCATTTTGTCATTTCTGTATTGGGCCTCGTCATTTTCGCACATTGAGAATGAAATGGGGTCCAAGATGGACATTCATAACCTCTCAACTGTGATAACCCCAAATATCCTTTATTCGAGAAGGGATCGCGACAGGGAACTAAACACGAACCTCACAGAGGCATACTCGGCGGGGTTCGCTGAGAACGAAGGCCAACATCACTTCCTTGCCATCGAAGTTGTTGATTTTCTCATCACTCACAATGAGGAAATGGCAATTATCCCGCGGTACTTGTACAACTTGATACAAGAAGTTAAAGGCTCCCAATTGACCGAGGATGAAAAAATCCGCGAGTTTGTCACCAAAAAGGTAAAGCAGGGACAAATTGATTACTCTGAATTTAACAGACAAAACTCTGTCACGATGAAAACATCTACGACACGAGTTGTACAGACGGAAGTCAACAAACGCTGAATAACAGTGAAACCCCCACAAAGAAGCTGAGAGCTATAACTAAATCAGGACATTCTATAGTATGTAACATTATAAAAAAAAAATAAACGAGCAAAAGGTCAGACAGAATAGAGTTCAAACTGAGCTAACGGGCGATCATTTCTTGGGGTTGGCGCTGGTGACAGGCCAAGTATACGACTGTTCCGTGTAACGGTAGTCGTTTTTCTTCATGTAGTCGACTAAACCCTTTGGACCTCTAGAGCCGTAGGGGTAAACTTCCGGTTTAGGACCCTCCGGGCTCTCCAAGTAGTTCAACAGCGGTGTGAACAAGGACCACGAGACATCCAGTTCGTCGTCTCTGACAAAGTTGGAATGGTCTCCCAACAGGGCGTCTCTGATCAAAGCTTCGTAGGCTTCTGGTATCCAGAAATCTTTATATCTTGTGGAGTAGGTCAAATCCAGTTCTGTCACCTGTGTTTCGTTTGATAGACCTGGGACTTTGGCGTTTGACTTCATGTAGACTGCCTCGTTGGGTTGGATTCTGATTACCAGTTCGTTGTTTGGGATGTCAGCGAACACCCCAGATTCGACGCCTCTGTATTGGATTCTGATTTCGACCTTGCTTTCGTTTAGGGCCTTACCGGCTCTCATTACTATTGGGACACCGTCCCACCGTTCGTTGTGAATATTGAATGCCATTGCAGCAAAAGTGATACACTTGCTGTTCGGGTCTACCGTTTTATCGTCCAGGTACGATGGTTTCGTTCCGTCCTCGGACTTCCCGTACTGACCTATCAGGATATTGTTGTGATCTATAGGGGCCATGGACTTCAACACTTTAACTTTTTCGTCTCTGACAGCCTCCGCCTCGAAGGAAACTGGTCTTTCCATGGTCAATAAAGTCAGCACTTGCAGCATGTGGTTCTGCATGACGTCCCTGATGATACCAATGTTATCGAAGTACCCACCACGGCCCTCGGTACCGAAGGCCTCCTTGAACGAGATCTGAATATTCTGAATGCGTTGTCTGTTCCACGAGGAGTACAGGATCTTGTTACCAAACCTCAGGGGCAATATGTTCTTGACAAGCTCTTTCCCCAAGTAGTGGTCAATTCTGAAGATCTCTTCCTCCTTGAACAGCGGTGCCAAATCGTTCTGCAGAGCCCTTGCAGACTCCAAGTCATGACCGAAGGGTTTCTCGACGATCACCCTTGTGACACCGTCCTCCGCGTACACAACTTTTTTAATCTGCTTTGCCACGTCCAAGAAGACACCCGGTGGCAAAGCGAAGTAGAACAAGCGGTGCGATTCCTTGACACCTTTCTCCGCCTCAAACTTCTCGATCTGCTGCCTCAACTTGCGGTACCCATCGTCCTGGTCGTACGCACCGGCAACATAGTCCAGCATCCCGAAGAACTGGTCCACTTTCCGGTCATCTGCAGCGCCGTTCGGTTTCTTCAGATGCGGCGTGATCCGCTCCTTCAACTCATCGAGGGACAGATTCGAACGGGCGTACCCGAATATCTTGGTGCTCGGGTCCAGGTACCCCTCTCTGAAGAGGCCGAATAACGCGGGGAACGTCTTCTTCTTCGCTAGGTCACCGGACGCACCGAAAACGGTGATCACAGTGTTCTTGTCGAACACAACAGGCTTGTCTCCAGACATGGTTAGTGCAGTGATTTATATGTGTGAGTGAGTGTGTTTTGGTTGGACAGCAAAGAAAGAAAATCAATTCCTAGAGTAAGATCCTTGATAACCTTTTGATAATTGTTCAACGTTCCCTTTTAATAATTTTCCGTAGCATGCAAATTCCCAATTTCTGGAAATTTCCCACAGCTTGTTCATTCACTAACTCGAAAGGGGATATTAGTCAAAGAAAAAAAAAAAAAATGCCCAGTTCTACACTCCTGCCCCTAACTGTGGGGGTTACTAGCTGCGAAACACTCACACTACTCGTTCCTGGTCCTGCCACCCGCTGGCATCTGCCCCAGAACCCCTTTTCCAGAACGTCGCGCTGTGGCATCGCGCACAGGTGCAACGCCCTTCTCGAGCGAATTTTTGCGTGGTTTTCTGCCGCATTTTTCCGGTTTCCCGTTTGGGACATATTGTGCGGAAAAACTGTGGCGGTCCTCGACCCGGTGCCTGCAGATGAGGGGCAGTGATTATATTATCCGACAGGCACCCGCCCGCTGCGGTTCCATGAGCCGTGTTCAGTCGCCACAGCGGAGGGCCGTCACCACCGCTGGGCGGCGCAACATCTGCCGGGTCCACTTGTACACTTCTGGGAACTCCCCGCGGATGTCGACGCCGATACGGTTCACGACGTTGTTCCAGGGCACGAACGAGAGGTCTGCGATGGTGATGCTGTCGCCGACGAGCCACACTGGGTGCTCGAAGAACTTGGATTGGGACAGTGGCGTCGTCCCGGCAGAGTACGACGCCGCGTTGTCCACATCCAGTTCGAGGATCAGCGCCTCGCGGCGCTCCGCGAGAGTCATCTCGACGACACCGTACACACGGCGTACTTCATCCACGTATCGCTCCAAGGCACTGGGGACTTGCTCCTGGTGGAAGTAACAGAAGTGCAACGCTTGTCCGATCATGGGCGCGTGGCCTGTCGTCTGGAAGAACAGCCATGAGGTGATCTGAGATTGCTCCATGAAGTTGCTCGACCACAGTTGCGCGTCGCCGGTCTCCCTGTAGTGTTTCTGCACGAGGTGCAAGAGAATCGCACCGGACTCCCATAGGGGCATGTTGTCCAGCGCGTGGTCGATCAGCACGGGCACCCGTGCGTTAGGAGTGATCGCTATAAACTCCGGTGCTCGGTGCTCACCCCTGTTGAAGTCCAGGAAGAAAGTCTGGAAGGGCATGCCCAACTCGCACAGAACAATCGACACTTTGAACCCATTTGGCGCCGACCGGTGCGAGAAAAGCGTGTACCCAGTATCTGGCTGCGTCTGGAAAAACTCCAACAGCCGCGAACTGTCCACCCGGCTTGCATGGTCCCGCACTTGCTGCTGGTACTGCTGCGGTATGATGTTCTGTTGCCCCAGTGCGCCAGTTTCCTGCAAGTTAACACTACGGAGAGCACTCGACAGATTGGACACGTGGTTGTTCATTGCCAAATAGAGAGAGAAATATACAGGATATGACACCTTCCACTGACTGAACAAAGCACCGGAGACGCTACAAGGACCGACGATTTGGTATATTCCTCACAAATTCTGCGATAGACTCGTCGCTTTGTTTTAACAGCGGGTTCTTTATTTTTGAGTAATTTATTCCATTTTATTGTTCGTTTTAAAGAGCGTAGTCACAAAGATGATGGTGAGTTTTGAACGCTATACGTTATTGCTATTTACTGCTATTCAGTGTTGTAAAGTATAGCCCGGAGTTTGAGAGAAAACAAAATGATGAACAAACAACTATATCCTTTCAGCGATGTCGTTATACAGCTCTTCCAGTTTGTCGGTGAGGCCGTGGTTGATGCCCTCCAAGGTGCCAGTGCACTTGAACTGCTGGTAGGCGTACTGTTGGTACTCCTTGATGGGGATTTTCTCCTTATGGAGCAAGTAATTGAGCCTGTTTGCAAAATACGAATACACGTTGCGCTCGTATTTCAGCGCGATCCCCGTCATGATGAGTCTCTTGTCCATTTTGTCCAGTGGGATCATCAACATGACCACCAACTTCTTGACTATATTTTGCAGTTCCACGTAGGTCAAGCTGTCAAAGCGCTCGAATTGCAAGTACTCCTCCGTCGCCTCTGGCTGGATGGAACACAGGTCCTCCCAAAGCACACGCTTGTCCTTATCTCCCTCCAATAAATTATACTTGGTGGTGACGTTGGTCATGGTCGCCAGCTGTAACTTCTGCGCCTCTCTGAGCTCGTTTATGTACTCGTTTCGCTGTTCTAGCATTCTTTCAGCTTCCTGTAACTCCACCTGACAGTTCTTGAATTTTAAGCCCACGGAGTGCCGTTCTTTGACCAATTGGTCATTGATTTCCAAAAGCTTAACGAAGGACTCCTCTTTCGACGCATGCAATTTTGCCTCCGTTTCTAATAGCTTGGTTCGGTTATTATCCCTCTCTCTTTCCACTTTACTGAAAGTATCTCTTTGCAGGGCAAGCTCTTTCTCTAATCTGTGAACTTCGGTCTCTAGGGATGCGTTACTTTGCGTTAATTTGACACGTTCGTTCTCCCAGGAACGTTCCTTCCCCTGTTCAAAGCTTTTTTTCTCCTTCTCCCAACGCTTCTCTGTAGCCCCCAATATTTCTTTGTAGCTGTTAATCGTCTCAGTGCATTGCTTTTCGACTACCTCCGTTATTGGGGTATATGCGAATCCGGACACATTAGGGTTGTTCTTTTTGAAAGATACGTCCAGAATGCAGTTTCCGACATTTTCTGATTCCAATGCGCTCTTCAACGCATCGCCAATATTGGTCCCAAACAACGAAATGCGCAAAATCTGGGACTTAAACCTTTCAATTTCGGTCTGAGAGATACTCAACTTTGAGGATAATTCTTCTACAAGATTTGTACTTTGTGTAAGTGACGTATCCTTTTCAGATAGTTCTTTGGCCTTCTCTTCGGTGAATTGATTATATTCAAACTGAAGTTTATCCACGACTTGCTTGAACTGACGACGAATAATCCTCTCCTTTGCCTCGTAATTCTTCCCAGTTTGAGTTGCTACTGTGGTCAAAGAGGAGAGACTGCTCTTGAGGTTTTGCAGTTCCTGTGAGTACCATTGGAAAGCCTCCTGAATCTCTCGGCGAGTTCCCGCCAGCTTCGTCATGACAACTTCCAAAACGTCTTCACGATTGGCTCTCTCCACTATAAATGCTTCACACGCATCGCAGCGTTGCGTTTCCTCCAAGGGAGCCTCTACAGCGGTGGTTAATTCTAGTTCTGCATCTTTGCCGCCATCCTCCAGAACAGCCGCAGGGCCAGTGCCTTTTAAGATATTTGAACTGGAGGGCGAGTAATACTCATCTCCAGTCACTGTAGAAAGATCGCCTGCTTTACAGGGAGTTTTGTCAGGTTCAGTGTCCAATCCCTCCGCCTCTTGAGCAGTTTTGGATCGGGATTGCCTCGTAGGGAACAACAACTCTTTACTCGATAAAAGTTTTGCCGGACTGGGCCCCACTGGTGACGAGCCGTATCTCTTAGACGGAGAAGCCATTATCTGAGGGCGCGATGCCGATTGTGAGAAATGTGAGCGGTAATCTTTGCAATTGTGTGTTCACTACATATATAAAACACCTTCTCTTACACAAAATAATAATATTGAATGATGATGATGGCAGTTACCGTTGTTGTTCTACTGCCCCAGTTATAAGGAGCTTCTGCCCTGTACCCAGACTTGCTTTACGTTTCTGTCGTCTCCGTTGAAGAACCACTTCGACAGCACGTCCTCCTTGGAGATCCCCTGCCATGAGAACAGATCCACTGGCGATTCTTGCGCGCCGAGATCCAGTAATTGTGCATCGAACTTCTTGCCGACGTCGAACGTGCCCAACTCGTCTTGCATGTTCAATGCTGTGGCCCCGCCCAGCGTGGCCAAGTAGAGGCATTCCGCGACGGTTAAGGGTTCCATTTCTGGTTGTTTCATCGTGACATGGCGGGACACGAGGTGCGCGTGGCGGGCCGTAGCGAGAATGCTCGTCGAGTAGCCCCCCGAGACATCTGTCCCGAGCCCGATGGGGATCCCCTCTTCTAGTAAGTGACGGACCGGGCATTCACCGGAGGTCAGACAGCTGTTTGATATTGGACAGTGCGAGATCCCGGCGCCCGTTTCCTTGACGAGCTGGATCTCCTCGGGGGACAAGTGGACGCAGTGTGCAAGCACTGTGCCCCTGTCGAGCAGGCCATGCTTGTGGTACACGTCTGTGTAGGAGGAGCACTCTGGGAACAGCTCGGCGACCCACTTGATCTCGCGCTCGTTCTCGGACAAGTGCGTCTGAATTGGGATGCGTCTGCTCTTGCTCATACCCCCGAGTTTCGAGAGCAACTCAGGGGAGCAAGTCGGTGCAAACCGCGGGGTCAAGATGGGTCTCACTTTATCGTCTTGCAACTTGTCCCTACAGAAATTGACCAACTTCTCAGTAGCGATGAGCGACTGTTCTGTGGTCTCCAAGTAGAAATCAGGGCCCTCCCTGTCCATGCACACTTTCCCGACGAACGCACGCTGGTTCATCTCCGAGCAGAGCGTCGCAAGCAACTGGCTCGACTGTGCGTCGATGGTCGCGTAGTACACTGCCGTGGTGGTCCCATTATGCAGCGTGCTCGACACCACGGCACTGTACACCTCCCTTGCAAGTTGCAAGTCCGCCAGGGACGCCTCCAGTGGGAAAGTGTACTTGTTCAGCCAGTCAAGCAGAGTGGTGGACCCGAACAGCCCACAGTTCGCGTACTGCGACGCATGTATATGCGTGTCCACGAACCCGGGCAGAAACACGCACGCCGGTTCACCACCGGCACCACCGCAGCGGAGGTCTCTCACCTCGCATTGCACCCCGGGGAAGCACACGTCCCGGATCTCCTCCAGGGTCAATGGCTTCTTCTCTACCTCTGGAAGCGGTACCACTGCCGCAATGGTCCCCGTACCGTCCACACGGACACACAGGTCCCTCCACCGCAACACGCCAAGCGCAGGTGTATCCACAAACGCTCCTACATACACAGTACCATCAGTCGTGATCATCCTCTCCCACCGGGACCACTACAAGACGATCCCACCAAGAACCGCAAGAGAGCCAAGAACCTACAGACGATCGTCTACAGCTTGCACCACCGCACCTTTATAGTTGAAACATGAACCGGTGAAACCACAATGCACAGTTCTTATCTTATCGCACCAACGCGCTTCCCACTCCCTCCAAGATACAACACGACACGACACGAAGCCCTATCTATCTCTTCGAGGGAACGTCTCTTGCACCGCTGTGACTTCTCCCGGAACCGCAATTACAGAAGCGAACCAGCATCAATTACCGGTTCCCGACAGGTGCGTGCGTGACTCGTTCGACGCCATGGGATCCACGTCACACTGGGGGAGGAGGAGGTGGTGTTCGTGGTGCGTTACGGTTCACTCTCCATTCGTCGCTCGAGGTTTTCTTGATTCCCTCATTCTTCTCTTGGTTGGTGTATTGTTCACTGTTCAATTGCTTATATAAGACGGTGCAGAGTGTCAGAGCTGGTTCCAAGTTTGGTAGTTGGAACACGCACGCACAGGACCCCGCAGAAGGTTGGACGTTTTATTAGACTGTACGGTAATGGTTAACGTAGTTTTGGGTGCGCAATGGGGGGACGAAGGTAAGGGCAAGTTGGTCGATTTGCTCGTGGGTCACTACGACATTGTCGCGAGGTGTGCCGGCGGGAACAACGCTGGCCACACGATTGTCGTTGACGGGGTCAAATACGACTTCCACATGCTCCCCTCTGGGCTTGTCAACCCGAACTGTCTGAACCTGATCGGGAACGGGGTTGTGATGCACATCCCGTCGTTCTTCCAAGAACTGGAGAACATCGAGTCCAAAGGTATGACCACCGCGAGGGAGCGGTTGTTTATCTCTTCGCGTGCTCACATTGTCTTTGGGTTCCACCAACGCACGGACAAGTTGCGTGAGCTTGAGCTTGCCGGGAGGTCCAAAGACGGGAAGAACATCGGCACCACGGGGAAAGGTATCGGTCCTACGTACTCGACGAAGGCGTCGCGTTCTGGGCTGAGGATCCACCACTTGGTCAACGACGACCCGAACTCGTGGGAGGAGTTCAAGACGAAGTACATGCGGCTTCTGGAGACCCGCTGGGCCCGGTACGGCCACTTCGACTACGACTACGAGGGCGAGCTCGCCGCGATGAAGCAGTACCGTGAGACGCTCAAACCGTTCGTCGTCGACTCCGTATTCTTCATCCACGACGCGATCCGCCAGGGGAAGAAGATCCTCGTCGAAGGTGCAAACGCACTGATGCTCGATATCGACTTCGGGACGTACCCGTTCGTGACCTCTTCGAGCACGGCGATCGGCGGTGTGTTGACCGGTCTGGGGATCCCACCACGCGCCATTGAGAACGTCTACGGGGTCGTCAAAGCGTACACGACGCGTGTCGGCGAGGGACCGTTCCCAGCGGAACAACTAAACGAGCAGGGGGAGAAGTTGCAACAGATCGGCGCCGAGTACGGTGTCACGACGGGCCGCAAGAGGCGTTGTGGGTGGCTCGACTTGGTCATCATGAAGTACTCCACGTGGATCAACGGGTACACGTCGCTGAACGTCACGAAACTGGACGTCCTGGACACCTTTGACGAGATCCCAGTCGCCGTGGGCTACACTCTCAACGGCAAGAAACTCGACCTCTTCCCAGAGGACTTGAACACTCTGGGCAAAGTGGACGTCGAATACGTCACGCTGCCCGGCTGGAAGCAGGACATCACCTCGATAAAGTCGTACGACGACCTCCCAGAGAACGCCAAGAAGTACCTGCAATTCATCGAGGACTTCGTCGGCGTCCCCGTCGAGTGGGTCGGCACCGGCCCAGCAAGAGACAGCATGCTACACCGCGACGTCTGAGACATACTGCCCAGGGTCGAGGAAGATGCCCCTATTCGCACCACCAAGTAGTGACACATAACACACTTTTTGTATCTCTTTATCTCATTTTTTAACGAATGTTCCTCTGTATAAAGAACTTGGACCTGGAGGAGTCTCCAAAATTGCAATTGGCGTCGATTGCAACTGTTCTTGTGTGATTGCAAGAACTGTTGCTGCTCCCCCCCCCCCGATCTATACTTCTTCTATAAGATGTCTGAGCCCGTTGAAATCAACTCCAGCGAAGTAGCTGTCAAGTTTCTGGGCCAATTCGACAACTTCCTGTTCGATTGTGACGGTGTGCTGTGGCTCGGGACGCATTTGCTCCCTCACACGGTCGAATTCCTGGACCTGCTAAAGGCGCTGGGCAAGAAGGTGTACTTCGTGACGAACAACTCGACCAAGTCGAGAAAGGACTACACGAAGAAGTTTGCGTCCTTTGGGATCAACGTCGAAGAGGAACAGATCTTTACGTCTGGGTCTGCCTCGGCGCTGTACGTGAGGGATTCCTTGAAACTGGTCCCCGGGAAGGACAAAGTGTGGGTGTTTGGTGAGTCCGGGATCGGTGCAGAGTTGAACAAGCTCGGGTACGAGGCTCTTGGTGGAGCTGACCCTCTGTTAAACGAACCCTTCGACGCGGCGACTTCCCCGTTCCTTGTCAATGGACTGGACCCTGCTGTGCGTGCCGTCGTTGCGGGGCTCGACACGAAGGTCAACTACCACAGACTCGCGGTTACGCTGCAGTACTTGCAACTCGAGGACACCGTTTCGTTTGTGGGGACCAACGTGGACTCCACTTTCCCTCAGAAGGCGCACATCTTGCCCGGTGCAGGGTCGATGATCGAGTCCCTTGCGTGTTCGTCCGGTAGAAGACCCGCGTACTGTGGTAAACCGAACATGAACATGCTGAACACGATTCTGAACTCGCAGAGACTAGACAAGACGCGTACCTGCATGGTGGGCGACCGGTTGAACACGGACGTCAGGTTCGGCGTCGAGGGCGGTTTGGCGGGGACACTTTTGGTCCTCTCTGGGATCGAGACCGCGGAACGCGCCCTTACAGTCACGGAGGAGTACCCTCGCCCTCGCTACTACGCCACCAAGCTCGGCGACATCTACGAGATGTACCAGAAGGGCAAGGCGTAGAGACGTCTTCTTCATGTTCATGAGAAACGGTATTAACTAATCACACAGATATGTATGTGTGTAGTTACGTATAGAAACGCTTATACATCAGTGCATGTGTGTATATAAAGATGGTATCCCGTGTAAGTCCGTGTGTGTGTGTGAAGTGCCATATCAAAGCTGTGCCCCGTAGTACTGCGAGAGTTCCGTCCTGGCCAGTTTGAACTCGATCCTTGCCTGCGCCAGCGCCCTGCCGATCAGAGCCAAGTACACCGCGTCGTCGTCCCCCTCCTTTGTGTCGACTGCGGGGGCCGCTGCGGGCTCCACTCTGTCCTGCGGTTGGACCCCTGCGGAGGCGGGCAAGCTGTCCAGCAGCGTCTCTCTCGAGGGGAACTCATGCTCCAGCTTCCTGCCCAAGTTCTGGATCCGCTCACACACCCACGCTATCCGTTGCAACCCGAGTGCCGCAGAAGACCCCTTGAGGAAGTGACCCAGATTATCCAACTCCTTCAGGTTGCCATCCCCATGCAGATGCACGTCCATGTCGTGGAAAGTGTTCTCCGCCTGGTCTATGAACTGCGTGATCAGACCCCTCGAGAACTCCGGGTCGTCCTCATCCATGGATATTATCTCATTCAGTATAGTCCAATTGATCACCTGGCAAGGTATAACGTCGAGCATCTAAGCAGAACGGGGAGCTCAAAAAGGTGGATAAAAAAAAATAAAAAGATGGAGAACCAAGTGTACCAATTGCCTATCCACCGAGTGAAACGCCCTGCCCTCTATCCAACACACAGGCCCTACTACCGATCCCTTCCTTGTCAACTTTCCAAACCGTCTCGTTCTTCACAAGAAAATTTTTCAGTTCGAGAAGAAAAATTTTCAGCGTAAATCCGATTTCGGGGTCCCGTCAGCGATGGGTCGCTCGCGCTGGATGACGATGTCGCGGGACAGCAGTCGCCGGAGGTGTTGGGACTCGTTCGGCGGTGCGCGGGGCTCCTCTGTGGTTGCAGTGGTCGTGGCCAATTCCTGTTTGCGGTCCATGACGTCGATCATTTTCTTGAAACGGATGAAGAGGAGTTCGCTGCGGACCATGAGGTCGCGCCAGTCCATTGTGCCCTGCAGGTCGTTGAAGTACTTGATGACCTGGTCGAACTGTGTCAGGTTCTGTATGATCGGTGCGGCGTTCTTCTGTAGGATCGCGAGCGCAAAGAAGAGCTGGAATTGCGACGAGTAGTAGTCCGTCCAGAACACTTCCCAGATAGCGCAAACCTCTGTAAAATCGAACTCGCGCTTGAACCACACGAGAAGCATCCGGAAGCAAAAGAACAGGTTTTCAGAGTCGCAAGCTTGCAGGTGCTCGTACAGTTCCGGAAGGAGCAACTGCACGAGCTCGGTCAGCGCGATCATCTGGTCGCAGATCCCAGATTGGTCCCTCAAGAAATTCCGCTCCATGCGGTCCATGAAGTGCGCAAAGCACCAGAACGCGAAAGGTTCGTCCTGGATCACGCTGTACAGTGGGGAAACAAGATCGCACATGCCTTGCACGTACCCGAGATCCTTGTTGTAAACGTTGTATGTCTTCAGAATGTCCCTCAGCTTGAGCAAATGTGGGTTCCTGATAATCCAGTGAGAACGTGCACCGGCCTCCTCTAACTCTTCGTCCTCCGGAACATCCTCACCTGCCGGTTGCCCATCAGCCGTGTTGTGCTTGTACAGCGGGATATCTCTGTCGTTTCTCAGGACATCCTTCTCGATCCGGAACACTTGGTCCTCCCAGTACTCCGTGTCGTACGACTCCGGAGTGCGGAACACCCACTCGTTCTTCAATTCAAGGTATGACTGTCTTAGGGTCTCGCTGATCTGGACACGCTCGTCCCTTGAGGAGTCCCACGGGTACACCCCGAGCAGGAACAGCCACACCTCACTCCTGATCTCCGGGGCGACCCCACCATGGAAGATGAAGTCCTTGACCTCTCCGACGGTCACGCTGAGCCTGCCTTGCAAGTCGAACAGCGACCGCCACTTGAGCGTCGTGAGCGTGAACCCTCTCTGCGTAGCAACGTTCATCTCCGTCGGCGTGAACTGTTGGTCCCTCGAGACGTCGAACCCGAGCTCATGCGATAGAGTCGTGATATACGCGGAGTCCAGCCGGTTCGTCAGCTGGTACCGTTGAGCCTCCTGCTTGACCCCGAGGGACCATTTCGCCATGTACACCCTCGCCGCGTCGAAGTCGTCCACGAAGCGGTCAGCAAGCAGACTCCGGGGCACAGCGTCGTCGCCGTCGCCGCCAGAGCGTAATACACCGCTGACGAACTTACTCGTGCGAGCTGTGAAGTCGGCGACTTTGGCCAGCACTGACCATTTAGTGGACTCCCATAGGGACTCCCCTGCCCCCCCGGGAATGTCAGGTTTCAGCTGGGGGGTCTCGACGACTCCGTCCCCATTGTAGTTCCTTAAGTCATCGAGTGTTGGGTTCACCAGCCAGACGCTCGGGTTGGCCTCCGTCCTGCGGAGTTCCGCAGCACCCTTGAGACAGTTAAGCACGTCTACACCCCCCCAATAAAGCCCCACCTCTTTGTCGAACGGGTCGAAGTTCCTGCTGAGGATCTTCTCCCTGAGAACCGTCGAGGGGCACTGTGCGTCGTGTAGGAACACCGCGGGGAGCACTGAGTGGTCGTCCCTTGGATACACAATCAGGGACCCGTGCCACCACCCAGACGAACTGGGTGGGCGAAACTCGACGGAGTACACAGCGGCAAGCGCAACGGTAAATGAGTGTGATCTCCCCTGGGAACTCTTCCAGAGGTCCCTGAAGGCGCCAGTCGCCCTAACAAAGGAAGACTCGACCAGTTTCAACTCCGTCTCAAGCAGCCATTTCCTGATACCGGGTCCTAGCAGCGAATCGGCGATCCAACCGATGTATAGCGACTGGTCCTCGCGAGTGGACGCCACGATGAGGTACCCTGGGACGTTCTCTGCGGCGACCGTGGTCGGGTGGATGTACGCTGCGGACTTGACCAACCGTAGCAGCATGCCAGAATGTGTGAATGGCAATAGTAGCAGTGTCCCAGTGTCTAGAACAGCTACCCTGTGGGGTCTTCGAGATGCCGTCGTGGAATCATCAAACGGTTCGATATCGTTCAAATTGTGAAACAGACGAAGAGACGAAGAGGAAGACGAGCAGAGGGTTTGAGACGGTTACTGGAAGACGTGTACGGTGTCTCTCGTATTGGTGAGTTGTGTTCTGACTCAGTAGGGTGTTTCCAGTAGTGCAAATGAAGGGCAATAGCGGCGACAGCAGCAGCAGCGAGGAATACGTCGATATGGACGTCAATGGCGACAGCGACTGGGTGGATGACGCCCCTGGGAGACCCAATGGGAAGACGGGGAAGTCCCGGAGGTTGAGAATGCAAGATACGAAGGGTCAGTCGCATCTCAGAACGTCGTCGAGAAAGCGGAAGACGGTGCAGTACGTGCCAGAAAGTGTCGACACAGACGGTGATCAAGAGGAGGAGGAGGAGGAGGAGGAGGAGGAGGAAGAAGAGGAGATGGTGGAAGACGATGAGCCTGTTGTGACAAGTTCTGCTAAGGGGGCGCCTGCTCCCGTCTTGGAGTACAATTCTGGGGAGCTTCAAGAAGAGGATGAGGAAGAGGAAGAGTTTCCAGATACTCGATCTCAAGATGATGAGCTGATCGCTGACGACAACGACAACGACGGAATCCCCGAGGATATCGTTGAAGAACCAATTGATGATGAAGACGAAGAGGAAGAAGAGGAGGAGGAGCCTCGGGAGGACGCTGACGAGTCTCGCGAACCAGAAGATGCCGCGCAGGAGGCCCAGTTACGCAGGGCAGAGACTGCTAGAAAGCGCAAGAACATGAAGGACAAGAAGCTGGAGGAGGAGAAGCGGGACACGATCAACAAGCTACTCAAGAAACGTGCCTCGAAGACGCGGGCGCACGTCGATGACAACTCCCGAGGCTCCGCCGCCGCGGACGACGCTCATGCGGAACCAGGAGCGCTCTTCAAAAGGCAGCGGAGACCGTACCGCTCGGAGGGCATGCGCCGCACAATCAGGACAGGCCAATTGGACCTCTACTGCTTCGATTAGGTCCACTGGTTCCACGTGTAAACCGTCGTCGTCCGTTTGAACCAAAAATTCTGCAAAATCCTCGACTTCGAAGACGGTCTTTACGGGTCGGAGTGTCTCGTTGAGGCAGCGGGGGAGCCTCCAGCAGCATCAGCAGCTCGTTCTTGAGGGCCTTGTATACTGTCGGAGGGTACTCGGGCCGGCGGAGGAATATGGAGCAGTTTAGCGGGCAAAGACAGACCTCTGAGGGCGGAGACGGCACGAGGGTGAATGGAGCCGGCGTTGATACTCCGCAGCAACAACAACAGCAGCAGCAACAGCAACAGCAGGACGATACGGTGCTGCCGCAACACGGTATGCAGCCTCCGCAAATGGGTGGGGGGACAATCCCCGTGGGACCGACAGGTCCGATCCTGATGTCAGCCAACGTGAGGAAGTACGTCGCCGGGATGGCTGTGCTGAAGTTCCACGATATGATCAACATGATCAACATGGCACAGACGAAATTGTCGTCTATAGACTACTGGCGTGGGTTTGTACGGGAGATGTTCACTCCAGACGCTACAATACGGTACAGTAAGGCCTCACCCGTGGATTTCAGGCATTTGGACTTTCTAGTCTCTCTGCTGCCCTTACTCCTGGTGACGCTGTGGAAGCTCGGGGTCGTCAGGCTGGAACTGTCCCCGCAGCAGGTTAAAACGGAGGTCCTAAGCGATGGGTGCATATTTATCAGTTGCCCAAAGGGGACCATCACGTATCACTACCCAGACGGATCATACATCACACACTTCATTCAATTCAAGGGACTCTTTGCTCCGTCTTTGAAATTGGACTGGGGAGATCTCTGCATGCACTCTTTCGTCCCGGGGATCGAATGGAACGCACTAGAGAAACTGCTATCCAACAAAACGGTGTCCTACGAGATCTTCTCGAAGTTAAGTAACGGTCACACGGCAGACAAGCAGTCCAACGCCCCGTCAAACTTCGATGCAATAACACAGCTTCGGTCGTATTTCAGCGTATTCAGGAATGTGTCCGTGTACGGCTCGCAGGTCGGTCTCATCAGAGTCATGCAAGTAAGCGCAGTGATGTCTGCACTCAAGAACTTGAGAGTTTTCCAAAGAACTCATTCGATACAAAGTCCCCTGGAGGCTTTGAACTCATACGTGCAAGAAAATGCACACATCGTACAGAGGGAAAACCAGTTCCAACAGCAGCAGTCGCAGCAACAACCACAACCACAACCACAACCAGGGCCACACATGCCACCTCAGCGACAGCAACAATCACAATACCTGCGGCAACAGCCATTGCTTCAAAGACAACAATCTTACCAACAACAACAACAACAACAACAACAACAACAACAACAACAACAACAACAACCGTACCTACAGCAGCAGCAACAACAACAGCATTTATCACCACAGATGCAGGGACCCTCTTCACAGCCTCCTCCCAAAAAAAGGAAGGCATCAACAAAAAGGAGAAGACCGAGTGGAGTGTCCCCAATGACGAGCGTGGATACCAGCGGTATTGGTTCAAACAACACCCCAAAATCGGCACCTGGCCACCCCAATACGATTGGAAGTGTTGCAGCCAGCGCTGTCGGGTCAAGTGTAACTACTCCCTCCGATGTGAACGAATACCAGCAGGGCAACAAAAAACAAAGGACATGAATATGCGAAGAGATAAATGGGCCCTGGCCACTGCGTAGAGTGCGGCGGCCCTTACATTACGTGATCGATCACCTAAGAACCTCCAGAATTCACCCATTTGATGGTCCTTGCTAGGTTGGAAGCGACATCCTTCCGATAGGAAAGTCAGGAAGTGCAATATCTGCCATTCTCCGCGGCTTATATAAAAGTAGTTGAATAACAGCGCTTCCGTTTGTATTTGTACTATATATCAACCTCACATTTATTTGACTACGGACAGAGATCCCAATGGGGGAAAGACTTGAGTAAAGACGGTCACAGACACTCAACTTCACCCTTCTTCTCCAAGAATATCTTTACAGCAGTTGGATAAGTTTTGTACAGCCTCACACACATCGGTGAACGCTCTGCCGAATACAACACCATAAACTTCGGTCCAATGCAGTCTCTGGTATTCGTCTACCGAAACCTCCTCCTTCGGCGGAAATTTTATGTCATCGTCGGATGCAGATCCGTACTTCTCCTCGGGTTGCGATAACTTTCCGATTTTGTTCCTTAGTACTTGGGTCCCTAGATGTTCTTGTGTATGCGTATTGGTGTGTTCTTGAGGGTCAGTGTGACTGGTAAATGCGGAAAGATAGTCGAACAGCCTCTTTCTTGACAAAATAGTGTTTGGTAAGTATTTTGGAATCCGGTTTCTTGATCTGAAACAGTTCCCAATCACGTAAAAGACAAAGATCACAGAGGCAACGCTGTCCCTCCGTAACGATAGCAAGGCTCTCGTTACATCTTTGTTCATATCGCGGTCCCATACTTCGAAGTATGTCCCGGATATACGTGCCTCGATCAATTTCTCCAAAAGATACTGACATGATGTCAATAGCGTGTCGTACTTATCCGCATCAAAATTTGAAATATAATTTGGCTCCAGGCGTGCTCGTTTCAGTAAGTTCCTAACAGCATCAATGTTTTGTGTCATTCTGACTTCTCTGATGTGCGCAAATGCTAAGGTCATTTCCGTCGGAGAATCATCAGTGTCACGATACAGATATCGGTCCGCTATAGACTGGTAAGACTGGGAAAGATGTAGCAACAAGGAAGACATTGCAAGACGGAGTTCTGTTCGGGCCTTGTATGACCAAAAAATCCAATTAATGGTCACAGATGTGAGTATGCCGATAATCAAAGAGAGACTTGTTATCCATGTATTTTTCCAAATGGACGCCGTGTTCAGTGTACTACGGTCATCTATTGAGTAAGGTTCCAAAGCAACCACGGTAAAACTAATCAGAGCTGCAAAAGTGACCTTCGGATTTCCATACCATAATAAGTTTATCGATGCTGGGATGCATAACAAAGCTGCAAAAGTGCAGATGACAAAAGCGTTACTGTAGTGTCTTGCTTGATTTGCGGCCCAGCCCCAAAACATTGCGAAAACAGAAATGCCCAGTCTCATCAATAACTTATTATACCCTCCTGTTGGTTTTCTGTGAACTAGGATGTAAAAGGACATCGGGGCCCACCAACATTGATAATTTGCGTACCAATGATGGGATTCTGGTAACCAAGCCGGTATGCATAAGAATACAATAACAAATACGATTTTGAAAGTCCATTTCATTTCTGGACCAACTAAAATTCGGCTTAACTGCCACAATCTATATCTGTATTTGTTTTTCGTTGTATGAAGGCCAAAATCACGATGGTCAATGGCTCTGACCCTTTCATTTTCATTCAACGGTTTAGTATAGGCGTGCTTGGAGGTATAAGAGTTGTAAATTCTTTCGAAGATGTCATCGACTGCCTTTTTAGTTTCAAAATATCGCAAAAAGCTATCAGAACCTTCATCTATGGCACACTGTTTTGGTAGTCTGTGTAACGCCTTTTTTACTGGGTATTGAGGAAGTTGTATTCTCCAATGAATATCAGTCGATAATGTCACACAACTCTCCACCACACCCACAAGCTGTTTAGAGGAGTTTCTGAGGTACCTCAGATACAGGAAAATATTAACAGATTCATGATCACTCAATAAGTCCTGGGAAAATATATTGCTCTGGGTAAATTTTTTGTATGTTATATCCAACCGATAGATTTTCTTTTTCAATCTAACATTCACTTCCTCTAATATTTGTACAACGGACTTGGAATCCCTTTTGGATGACCAATCGTAATTGTATGCAGTTAGTGCCATGGAAACTTTTTCCAGAACTAATATCATCTCCAAAATCAGATCAAAAACCGGCTTTGAAAATGTCTTCTTCAAGATCTTTACGTAGAATTCACTGTATCCAGTTAGATGATGAGGTGAGTCTGTCCCTTTTGGGGTAAAAGGTGATTGAGATGCTGAATATACGGCAGGACTTTGAGAGGAGGAAGCAGAGTTTGAATCCGCGGTATCGTTACTCGATCCTTTACCATTTGGTTCTTCGGCGTGTGTGTCAAGGTTGGTGTAAAGTTGTTCCAGTTCCTCCTTGTCAAACAACATATTCATCAATGGTATCACACGTAGAGGACTTGAAAAACTAGTTAAATGGTTTCTAAATTGTTCTAGATGATCTTTATCAAACTGTGCAAGTGATATTTGATTAAAAAAGTCTCTAAAACTTTCGGAAAGATCGATGTTCAAAGACTGGATCATCTTAGAATGAAGCACGGACATTTTTTCTTTATTATTAAATTGTTCCGAGTCAACCATTCCAACAAGTAATTCCCTAAATGATTTCACCGTATCATTGTAGTGTGTCATTAATGATTCATTCCCACTGTGGGGATAAATCAAAACACATATTAATAAAGAAAGGATCAACCCGAAAACGTACGATAATGCAAAGTCTCTGAAAAACATCCACCGCATCATGCTAGCATGATGAACCAATTCGACTGTATGCGTATAGATGATGACCATGCCGAACGATGTCCCAAAATACATAAATCTTGGGTAATAGGACTTCAGCCACACGGAAAACATTAATGCCATAAACAAGCTTTGAAAGAGAATACCACCTTGAAAATTCGAAACTACTTTTGTGGCCGTGGAGACATACCAGGCTAAGGACGACCAACCTAATCCAAATACTAAGCCCAGGATAGAAAATGCAGTCATTTCTAATTGTACCCCGATGTTTCTAACTGGATGGTGTAGTATAGCAGCTATTGGCATCAAATATCGATGGTTATGTCCTATCCATACACCAGAGGGACGTATTACGCAAAGGACAAACGATGTAAAGTATGATAGAACGAACTTTAAGACTTGGGGCCATTTATTTTTGCAATTGTCCTTGAATTTGCCAGTGAAAAATTGTTTGATGGTGGGCAGTATTGTTTGTATCGAGTAAGTACGCTTCTTAATATTTTTGGGATAGGAATCATAGTAATCTGCCGTATTTTTCTCTGGTTTAGTGAACATGGGATCGAAGAATCCATCTCGGAGTTCTTCCAACTGGAAATCGTCCAGGTTATCATTCCAGTTCTTGTCCAGGACCAAGCTCTCTAACTTCAATTGCGACACTTCTGCAGCTGACTTCTGTGGAGTTGTCGATCCCGAGCCGAGCGGGTGCATCGTAAGATTCTTGTGTCTCATCTCATAAAGGGATAGATACGATCTCTGGTTGTGATAAGACCCCTTGGATATCCCTGGCGATTCATCGTTGTCAAAATTAACATCCTCATTCAGTCTTGCAATGGCGTTCAGCTTGGATGGACCCATACGCTTCATCGCGCAGCTCGTCGTAGCCCCCAGAAGTGGTAGTTATCGGTGTTCTCCTCTACAGTTATCCATCAATCGCAATTTATTGCAGAAAAAAGTTAACTGAGAAATTTCGGGGACTCTCGACCACCACCTATTGAAGAGGACAAAGTACTTTAACATTCGCATCCTGTACCTGGTAAAACTGCTAGAGGGCATCGAAAATTACGTCGTTACAAATGGACTACCCGTGGTATCTTTGTCAGTCTGACACCGATCTGAAGAAGAAGTTCAATTTCATTCAAATACAAGAGGATGAGAGATTACGCGAGGCTACCAATGCAGCAAACCATGACTCAAGGTGGTCGCTTGGGGTTAGTATCTCGCCCGAAAATGACCTAAGGAACAGGTATGTGAATATTATGCCGTATGAAAGGAACAGGGTTCATTTGCAATCTCGTGGTAAAAACAGCAATGACTACATCAACGCATCGTATACCAAGGTAGATGTCCCAGGTCAATCAATGTCGCCAGGGTACTATATTGCTACACAAGGCCCTACCAAGGCCACTTGGGAACAGTTTTGGCAAATGTGTTACGATGAGTGCCCGAAGGAAGATATTGTAATCGTCATGGTAACGCCGTTAATAGAACATGGAAGGGAAAAGTGTCACCAGTATTGGCCGACGGGTGAAGCTTCAGATACAGAAAGATTTTCCCCGAAGATGCAGTGCCCTTCAGGGGATCCTACACGGGACAGTACTGAATTTCGTCGCGATCTTACTATAAAATTTGTGGATTCTAAGAGGTACAATAATCAGTACACACTGACCACTCTTGATTTGGTCCCTAAGAATTCCAAAGAGCCAGTTAAGACTGTACACCACTTCTATTTTGACCAGTGGAGAGACATGAGCCGACCACAAGAAGTCGTCCCTATCATGGAATTGTGCCAACATTCCCATAGTTTGAACTCTACAGGAAATCCGATTATTGTCCATTGCTCGGCTGGCGTGGGTAGGTCAGGAACGTTCATTGCCCTGGACCACTTAATTCACGATACAAAGGACTTTAATTTCACGGAAGGAAAACTATTGCCAACAGCTTATAAGAGAGATCTGATAGAGCGGATTGTTCTTCAGTTGAGATTGCAACGCATGAAGATGGTTCAAATGAGTGACCAATTTCTGTTTATTTACCACGCCGCTAGGTATCTCTTTGATTTACAAACTGGACAGTGAATTTTTCAATGATTTCTTCAGTGGTGGGGCTTATGATTTCGAAATCGATTTCATCAAAAGTAGAATTTTTGGTGCATGTTCTTCGCAAAATTTTAGCTGACAGAGTCCTTCTGAAACGTCACAATCGACCTCAAAAGAGTGCTTTGTTTCCACTCTGATCAAAAATGGAACACACTCTGTTAAGTCTCACTTCTAGGAAGTAATATATAATCTTTTACTGTTTATGTATGCGTCCACCTTTTTCATAAATGCATTCCCACATTTTCTGAACTACGACGTCAAAAACAACGACCTTCTTGATCCCAGGTCAACAAGAGATGTCTTCTTTAAATTCCGGACTGAGTCATGGATCAAGTTTCCCATTTGACACCTGTTGCAAGGGATGATTTCCTTATTTGCAAGCTGCTGATAGCTTTTGTGCTGTTTCGCTATTTTTAAACTTCTTCCGTCAGGGATATAATGGCATGTATAGCACCGATACCCAGAACACACGTACCGGGCATGGCATTTTCCACAAGTTTGGCCTGCACCTGTTTTATCACTGTAAAAGTGTCTACTTCCAACTCTACTACAGGCAATACACTGCTTATGTGTTTTAACTGGAGAGCATTTTATTTGTTCTTTGAGGCAATTGTCACCACAAGTATTTACTGCCACTTTGTTTCCAAGAAGGAGGGGCTCATTATGGTTGGTTTCCCTTTCTATCCCTATTGTGTAAGCCCAGTTGGGGCCTCTTTTGGACTCCCGGAACCGGAAATATATTGGGTCCCTTGACATTTCTAAAGGTTTGGTTTTATGTTTGTGTCCACTTTTGCAATAGGATAGAACATTTTGCAAAGGACTGCCGCCAACCAATTGGCATTCGTAAGTGAGTTCACAAGACACTAACCGTCCCAGTATAACGTTTTTCCTTGCAGGTTTAGCCGTCACAGAAACTTTAATTCCAAGGGATCTAGCAATATTTACAATACCCTTCATGACAGAAACGTATATTGTTTGGATAGCCACTGCAAATCTGTTGTCGTTGGAACTTCCAGGTTTAACATAACCATCCGCATCGATTAACCCGGCAAGAAATGATTCTCGAATCTCAATATCATCATGCCACAAAAATTCCGGAACTTGTTTTGAACCATCGTCTCTCGATTTGAAACCGAGGCCACTCACCGTTTTCCAAAATGGGTTTGATGTAGTGAGACGCCTATACCTTTTTCCTACAACTGGACTTCCATAGAATAACTTGACGTGCTTGGCACGTAGAGGAATTCTGCCATCTTTGTAACTAGGTTGGAGTCCCCATTTCTTTCCAATCTTAAGCAAATTATCAAGTAGGGCGACATCTTTGATGTCTACAGAGATCTCGGGCTGCTTTGTTGTCCCATCCCCAATCCAAAGCCCCAACATCCATGCCATAGCTATTGTACTTGGTGTTACAAGTTCCGTTTGACCAGTCAAGTATTCTGATAAAACCCCATTACCCTCAATCACAGGATGACATTTCAGAAGGCAGTCACTCCGTATGCATGTCTGCAAATAGTCTAAATCCCGAAGCTCAATATCGAAGTTTAAGTATTGGGGCAACTGTGATTTGCTCGATTTCAGAAAACTATTTGCCAGGTTCTTCCCCGCCATTGTCATTGGGAAATACTTATTTTGGAACTTTGGAACAGTGATACATCTACCGTCATATGTGATGGTTTCTGTAAGCGTCTGATATCTTACGACATATTTCTTCATTTTGGAATATTTTTCCAGTCGAGGTTGGACCATGATAGCTAAGGGCAATGAGTGGCCTAATGTGCAGTTCAACTCCAATCGAGGAAATTCACGGATATTTTCACCATTTTCCGGACGATGCTTGGTTATCTGCGAAAGACTGTATGTTGTTTGAATGTCTTTTCTTACAGATTTAACTCTGGCAAATTTCCCATTCGTGCATTTAATCCATAAGTTTGGTACCACGTCATGAATAGGAATATTCTCTCCAGTAGCTAAAATAAGCTCGGTACCTTCTTCAAACATGGCGTAATGGGTCATGTACAGCCAACATGACAATAAAATATTAGATGACTGTGTTGGGGAAATACTATACTTCTCGTCAATCAAGGTCATCTTATAATGACACGAAAAGATTTATTCTAATGCCTTGGCAATCCGACATTCTTTGAATGGTTGACCACAGAAATAAGGGCACGGTACCCATTTCAATTAACAAATAACAATACTGAAGTGAACGGTGCTTTACGTGTTTTTATTGCTGGATAGACAAACCATGCGGAAATCAACGATTACGTACAGATAGGACAAATCGCGAAAAATTACAGCAACTGTAGCAATAGAAAGTAATTGTGCAGACAACATTATGTGCCAAAAAAATGTGAACATACTAATCCGTATTGGGAAGAGTCGCGTTTCTCAAGATATCTTCCAAGAAGATTTTGTACACAAATCTAAAATAGTACATGATGCGTTTCCCAAAGAAATTACTCCAGACGCCAAAAATAAGGTGCCCTATTCATTTGTACCTGACAAGTATCTGAGAGATTTATGAAAGTTTGCCAGAACCATGCACCTATGTGATAGACTCAATGAAAAATACGAAAATTGAAAAGGTTGATGGTAACTACCTAAAAGTGCATGGACCAATTTTTTTAGCCAGCTGATGGCTGTTAAGCAGAGCGGCTTTAGTGAGCCACTGATTAACTGGCTGTTTACCAGCCATTTTTTTTAAGGTAACATTTTCCCTAATCGATCTGATGCAATTTTTTACATAAAATTTCAGGTCTAGGATAATAAAAGATTCGAAATCTTTTTTCACCTCAAAAAAAATTTTTTTTCTGGTTTGTAATTACGGAATGGTTATGCTGCCTGATATCTTCTCGGGGGTTCTTAAAGCTGCTCGAAATTGTGTCCTTTTACTCGATCCTTTGATATCTTTGAAGTAATGGACTTGGCTATTCAATAGAGCCAAACACGAACCTTTATTCTAATGAAACTTACTCAGTCTATTTTTTTTTTCAGTCTGAATATTGGATGCCCTTAGAAACATAAGGTTTGGTACTATAAAGTTATAACATTTCTAAGTTCCAAGCAAAATTCCTTTTAGATAACAATGTCCTGACGAGTCCAAATATCATTGTAAAAGTTGTCAAGAAGTTGGGCTTTTCCCGGTTTTTACTATCAAGGTCTTTAAAAAAGATATCAAGTCGAGAAACAATGAACTGTAGTCAAACTTTTCATCAATGATTGCTGTCTCCAGTTATGCCTTGGCTTAGGGCAAATTACGAGAGTCCGACTGTTCAAGAATAATAAAAGCACCGTTTTGCTTGTTTGGCAAAGGCTCAGGCATTGAAAGAGGATTGTTCAATATCCTGACAGATAGCTAGCTGATAATTGACTTTCAATCTGTTGGATTGGGGTAAATAAAAACAAACATCATGATAGGCTGATGAGACGATGATAAGAAGTTCCCCTATTCACATACGAAACAGCGTAGTTACTCCAACCCTACCAGATTCCCAAATATATATATATAGGGCATATCCCTCTACTATTTCTTCTCCACGATCCATGAGAAGGAAAGTATCGAACCATATACTTACTGAAGTATATTATATATTAGTTCAAGAATCTACTATCAATATCAAATCTCTTACCTAAGATGGATCCTCACGGCTATGACCCCAATATCCATCACAATCTTCTCATTTTGTTACCAAGAATAGTTTCGGAATATTTATTTAGATATTTTAATGGCAACAATAATTTTGGTACAGTCTCACATTCAGCTGTCAACATAGTTGATGTCGAAATAATTATAATGAAAACAGAAATTGCCATACATACATAAACTACAATCCAGGTAATATTAAAAAAGCTTTGAAAGATGGTTACCGCAATTTCCGCAAACAGTGTCGTCGATATCATCAAAGTTCATTATTTGATATATGTATATATCTTATGCAATTTGTGTAAATATGTTGAGTAAGTTAGTCGTTAGTCTCGATAGAAGAATAAATGAACAGTGTCGAAAAGATGTACTGCTCACCTCTGAAATTGTACAGAGGTATATGCCTGTATCCTCTTTTCAAGTATTCCAGCTTAATACAATTGGTTGCTAACTGCATACCGTTGGAGTTAACCACAAATCGTAAGAAAGTAAAATTTAGGTCTTCCAAAATGAATTTTACTTCCATGTTCCATATTGGATTGAATCCATTGCCCTCACAAGTTTTCGTCACCGCAGTTCTGTTATTCAAAAGTGTTCCATTCTTTAAAATCGAGATTGAAGGACAATATAACTCTTCGTCAGATATAACATCTATGGTAACAGATGGACCAAAACCAGCTTCAGTTTTGAAATCACTTTTCAAACGAGGAAGTAACTGAGCTGATAGAATACTAATCTTGATGTTGTATTGATGAGGTGCACATTCTTTCAGAGATTTATAAAGAACTGGTATATCCCTTGCCTTACAAACTCTGTTTAACAACATTTTTGGTTTCAAAATATAACCTGAATGTAGATGCTCATTTTTTGGATTCATAAGTTGAAACATCGCCAGAATAATTTGCTGACCAAGGTCGTTTGTTTGCCAATTAGTAGCAACCATTTGCACACCCATCTTCCAAAAGTTTATTGGATTAAAGTTTGAAGACTTGTATCTTAGTGCATGAGGATATACTCTCATTAGATACCTTCTGTTATGCTTATCAACAGAAAGCCTCATTGGAACGTCTTTCATCATTGAGCTAAGCTGTTTTTCATTCAAGGAAAAGCAATGCATTAATGTCTTTGATTCTGGAAGAGAAAAATTTCTAAATTTAATACCGTGCATACCTGATATTTCAAACATATCATCTGTAGTTTCAACTCTTTTTTTCAAACCAATTCTTTTTATTCTTGTTATAGTAGATGCAGAACCACTTACGAGATCTGACCTTGTGGAAACAAGATCATCACTGCTGATCTGCCTCTTTGTAGTAGGGGTGCATTTAGGGCTCTTGCCCGCAAAAACCTTAACATCCACTTCCGAGTCGTTCGAAGAACTAAGTGAATACGTGGCAAAGTCATACTGAGATGAGGATGACGATAGGTTTGCCTTTGAAGATGGGGAATTTTGACCACTATACTGAAAGTTAACCTTTTTCGGTTTTTTTACCTTCATAATGATTTTGTGCTTTAAAGCTAGTGGAGATGGTAAATTATCGTTTCTATCGTCCCCTCTATAAAGAAAATCGCCCAACGTTTCTTTTATAATGCTACTGGCAATGTTTTGGGCACCATGGCTGCAGTTTATCTCTAACGATATGATTAATGGGTATGGAGATGTAATAAATGCGTATTTCTTAATAACATCGACAACGTTTTTTAACGATATAGATGCAGTTAAGACTCCGTGACAAACAACTGGACCAGATTCTCCGTCCCAAATATCAATTTCAATACATCGACATCCCTGTTGTAAAACATGAACATACCCCTCAACGGAAGGAGTTTCTCCTATCTGTTTCCCGAGTAAGTATGTATTATGGGATGAAGCAATAAAGTAATGATTTAACGGTTTAGTTAAATCCGTTATCGTCCGTATATCATTCAAATGCTCCTGGGCAGTTAAAAACTTGGTGAATTGTTCTTCATTCATGCGATCTTCGGTGGAGTACTTATTAAATTCTCGCACAACAGAGTTCTCACTTAATGCAGGTTCTCCTTGAGTTTCAACAAAAAAGCGTCTAAACATTTGTAAATCCATATACTCCTTAGAGTCCGTTAATTTGAGCCAAATGCAGTGAATTTCCTTTCGTTCTTTCAGTAACTTCACAAAGAGCTGAAACTCCGTGAAGTTTAGTAATCGGTTTTGATTCATATCTGCTATCTCAAATATCTTTTTCAGATGTGAAGAAGAACAGTAAATGTGAAACATATCACATAATCTTTTCACATCACAAAAGGTTAGCGTGTCCTTTGTTTCATCCTCATTTTTATTTGACAATGTACTGTGCCAGTGAATAGTTGCAAATTGCGAGTTTGCAGGCAATAACATGCCTTCCATTAAATCCTTCCTCAGACGGACGATACCACAGACGCATTTGAAGAAAGTATCAAAATCCTGTTTATTTTTTGCTATGACATGCAATGCCTTCAACTTGTCGTTGTTCACAGTGTATATTATAGTGATCCACAAATCTGTATACTCATTACCGATGCTGTATTCCTCTCTGTAATTACTTGCCATTTCTCCTATTCGAATATCCTTTATCGAATCCAAAAGTAGTGATTTACTTTCTGCTTTCCATAATAATTTGGAACAATCGCCATCTATTTTAAATGTATACAGCACTCGCTTCCTCCTAGTTACCTTCCTCATCTGTATCCCATCTCTATGTAACGATTGGCATAAATTCCTTAACCTTTTGTTCAGTGATATATTACGTGTCCTCATGTACGCAAAAAGGTCATCAAAGGAGTGAGAATGGGTTAGTGGTCCGACGGATTGATCATACTCGTTGTTTAGACCCCCGTTATACAAGTGATTTGCGCCCTGAGCCAGATCTGTGGTTTTCCGAATCAAAGTCTTTAGTACATTACGATTATTCTGGGACGTGGACGATGTTTTATCGATTATCACTGAAGCTGAATACTGCGAATCATTTGGTGCATCAGACGGCACCATCACAACTTGGTATCGGTTCGCCAAGTATACTCAGTTGATGAAGAGATACTATTCCAGGGAATTTGTATTATTTGAACATCAAAAAAAAAAAAAAACAAGTAAAAAAACACACATACACGTTACAGTACTGTTACCGTGGTGTGATTACAATACCGTCTAGGAAGACTGTTTTTGGGTAGACAGAAGTTGCGATAGGGGAGTGGGTGGCTTAATTCTACATTTGGATTGTGCTTGGGGTGTTCTTCTTAGGGATGGTCGTATTTTGACAAAAGGAAGAGGCTCGCTTACCGTTTTCTTGCAACCCAACTTGGGTATTTGCGAAGGTGTCTTTGCGTGTGTTTTCGCCCTTTCAGTTAACGCCGCTTCAATTTTCCCTGGCTCTTCCATCGTAATTGAAGACGCGATGGAACTCTTCCGGGAAGGTGTTAACATAACTGTGTCTTCCTCTACTCTGCTGCCCTCCAGGTCGCTTGATGAACCTCGCAAGTATCCTTTCTTTGATGAACCACCCACTTGGGAGTTATCCGGTTCATTAGCCGAGTAGGGTACTAAATCGTAATTCGGTGGTGATGCAGGCTTTCGTGTCAGTTCAATCGTAGGAGACATCTGTTTTTGGCTAATTGGTGAATTTTCATAGAACGGAAGTTTGGGGATTGGACTGAAAATTAAGCTACGTCTGGCTCTTCTGTTCTTCTTGGTGTTTTGCGGTTGATCGGCTTTTGTGTCTACGTGGAAGAAGGGATTTTCTTCGTCATCGCCATCAATACCATCTTGGTCCAAGGGCTTAACACTTACTTTCCTTAAGAGAGTTGCACCAATTTTTGGTCCACCGCTATTTACTTCACTGCCATCAATCTGTTCTCCAGATGATGTTCTGTTTGCCCCTGACCCTAAAGAAAATTTTCGAAGGTCACCAGCGATCGCCTCGATAGTCTTATTTCCAGCATCGCTTTCACTATCCGAATGGGGTAGGGTATCTCGAGAATTCTTCGAAAACAGTAGTGGAGGAGGTTCCAATAATGTTTCACCCTCGGTTTCCATTTCTCTCATATTTTCTGTACTATCCAAGGATGTCAACAGCTCATCGGTCTTTGGTCGGAGGTCAATCCACCATTGTGCTAATTCATTGGTTCTTTTGGCCACCTCAGGTGATAGTAGGGAAAATTCAGATGCGGTGTATATGACGTTGAAGGTTCTAGTGACAACTGCCGTATTTCTCTCCAGCTGCCATTCAAACCTCTTCCTTAATTTTTTGTCATTTGTGTCCTCCTCTTGCAGAGCCAGACATTGTTTGTAAACCTCATTCATCTCTGAAAGTAAGGCTTGTAGTTCATGATTCAAATTCGTAAACAGAATACTCCAACGCTTGTCAATAATCTCAACTTTCAATCTGTATACCTCTCTCTCCAAAAACTTGAAATCTTTCATCATTCGTTTGTACTTTATTGATAAGAATGTATCAAGGACACCAATTTTTTCAAAGACCGGCTTGTGTCTCGCCGAAAACATCTTTAAGCGCTCCGGTAGGACATCGAGAAGCGATTTCTGAATTGGTTTCAAATTCTTTTGAATGGTCGTAAATCCGTTTACCAACCTTTCTTCAGCAAGTGAAAACTTTGGAAGCCGAGTGGTTGTATCGTTAGTTATCGTTTTTTTCGAACGTACTAAGCCCTTGCCATTAACGCTTATGCTATCATGTTTGCCCGTTGAAACATTTCTTGTCAACAAACTCAATAATTGGTCCAAAGTAAAACTTGGGATATGTCTCACTGGGGACTCAAACCGTTTCTCCTGTATCTCAAACAGTTGCTCAATGTTCTCGTCAAGTATTTTCTGTAAGGCTGTCATATTGTCATTCACAATTTCAGTAAACTCTAAAAATACGTCTGATACGATCTTCAATTCTCTTAGGTTTGAATCCAGATTCTTGTGGGCCACCGTGGTGCACTCCTCAATTAAATCAACAATCTCGCTTAATGTAATGTCTGCGTTAGTCGTATTCTGCTCCAACTCTAATATATCCAATACGTGAGAGAGTGTTGGGTCAACCTTTTTCAGGTCATCGACCAATTGCTGCAGAATCTGTCTTGGCAATGATACATCCCATTGCGTCAAATCATCAGGTAACTCAGAATTACTCAATATGTCGCTAACACAGGTGTCCAGTTTCTGTAGTTGGTGGTACAACAACCGTAACTGCTCATTTAAAAATCTGTCCAGTTTTGTTAATCCGCTAAGGGTATTCACCGTCACATTCAATCGGTTCACGCAAGGTTTGAGGTCAACCAGAGGACTCTGGCTGGGCATACTAGACTGACAGCGATCAAATACGCTACCCGACTACGCGAAACTTTATCAATAAATGAGGGCGTTGCTTTTCTTTTCTTTATAGATCCAATTGTTTACATTTTTATTTATTCACCAAATCTGAAACACGACACATAAGATGACTTGGAAAAGAGGTTCCCATCTTGTTACAAAAGGATATCCATCTAAAAAAGAGCGCAAAAGTCCGATCGTTTCAAATCTATATATTTTATGACATCCTCACTCATTTTGTGGGATTTTCAGTGGTTTGCCCTCTGTAGATATGTCCTTCAATACTTCATTAATGGTTTCAGCCTCCGTTTCGGCTTTGATACCTGTCACAGAAGAAGCTTGTGCTGCCTCACCAGAAAATGACGGGTCCTCCTCTATAGTCTGTGATATTTCCTGAGGCTGAATTTCAGGGGCAGCGTTATTCCCTGAGGACTTCTCTCTCAAAAGCTTGGATAGCTCGCTGGCTGGATTGGCAAACAGCTCCTTGAATTTACCTTGTTCGACAACACTCCCATCGTTACCGAGCACAATTACGTTTTCTGACCTCCTGATCGTGCTTAGTCTATGGGCAATGCTTACAATGGTCATCGATTTACTCTTCATCAGTTGCCCGAAAGTATAGTTAATAGCACCCTCACTCTCAACATCGAGCGCCGACGTCGCCTCATCCAATATCAGCACAGTCGGTTTTTTGATCAGAGCTCTCGCGATAGCAATCCTTTGCTTCTGTCCACCACTCAGTAGCGTACCGTGCGGTCCTATCGCTGTGTCATATGTATCTGGGAATCTGGTGATAAAGTTGTGACAGAAACATTGCTTTGCTACCGATCTGATCTCCTCCTTTGTCGGAGTATATGTGAGCCCATATGTGATGTTATCCCTAATAGTTCCTGACATTAGAATCGGCTCCTGCTGAACGATCCCAATATGTCTACGCAAAGACTTCGTACTCAATGCGCTTATATCTTGTCCATCAATAAAGATCTGGCCCTGTGATGGGTTGTAGTAGTGGAGCAGCAACCATGCAATAGTGGACTTACCCTTACCGGATGGCCCCACAATGCAGACGTTAGAACCTTGTTCGATCTTGAAGTTTAAGTTCCTGAAAATCGGGACCGTAGGCCTTGTTGGGTAGTTGAATGAAACATTTTTGAACTCGATTTCTCCACCCTTCGCAGGTATAAATTTTGAACCCCTCGTTGGGTTGATTCTTGGTTTCAAGTCGGTCAACTCAAAAATACGGGACGCGGCCCCTGCACCTTGCATGATCTCTGAAAAGAACCCAGAAAGGTTGAAAATCGCGTTCCCAGTATACTCTGTATAGAGCATGAATGCAGTTAGATCACCGACAGACAGTTGTTGCTGGAATACAAGCCATGAGCCGTAGCTGAGTACGACAAGGAAACTCAAATCACCAATTATCGATGCAGTTGTGAAGAACTTGGCGTTGATGAATGCAGCCTCCTTCCCGACCGCAAATATCTTTCTGATCGAACCGTTGAACTTGTGCATTTCAGACTGTTCTGCCACGAAACTTTGGATAGTCTTGATTCCGTTAAATTGCTCTTCAGACACTCGGGTCAGATTTGCCGTGACCTCTTGTAACTTTTTGGAGTTATCTCTAATCTGCTTCCCAAACACTTTAGCACTTAGCAAAAGCGGGGACCCCATTAGAATCAGAATGGAGCACGAGAGTGGTATCGATATCGACAGCATCATACCCACACCTGCTGATCCTATGAAGACGGCTTTGACACCGTCTGATATCTTCTGCGTGATAGACCGCGATACAATAAACGCATCGTTCCCTACTCTAGAGATCAAATCCCCCACTTTGTACGTGTCGAAAAACTGGGCATCTTGATGGATGATATGCTTGATAACGTTTGCACGTAGTTTGGCGACCAAGTTTTCACTCAGGATCCGGAGTAAGATAACACGGACGTAGTTTGCACCACACCCTAGCAATAATAATCCTGACAGTCCGTAGAAGAAGTGTTTGAGGGACATATCCCATATCATCAAGTCAGAAAACTCTTTGCCCTGAATATCCTTCAACGAGTCCAGCACTGTCCCTATGACCTTCGGTATACACATACCAATCCCACAAGATACTGTTAAAAGTGCGAGTGCGCTCATGAGCAGCTTCCAATCGGACTTCACCAGTAGGAACAACCTCCATATGTCCTTGTACGTTCCCTCGTCCTCTGGCTTTGGGTGAACGACAACGGCAGGCTGCTTTTCCGGTTCCTTCGGTGTTACATCTGTAGAATACAACACCCTTCTGGGTATCAATGGGCTCCTCTTTATGAACTGCAAAGGTGTGCGTACACGACTCACGCTCAGATGACTACCTGCACGGAATCTCCATATGGGAGACACAAAAGTTCTTTTATATAGCGATGGGCCTGTATGTTTCAGGAGGCCCAACCGCAATGGCGCAACCTTCAGCATACTTGTTCCACTTAACGATTAATAGCCTGCGTAGAGTCGACCCCTATATGCGTCCCCGTTTCTTGCTACTCAGAAGTTTCGACGACTCAAATATAATTATAAAACATATATTATATAATATAGTTATAAGTATATTTTGTACCAAAGACGGTGGAACGAGATATAAGGGTAGAATATAGAGACTGTGATATGTATTTAGAGAAATTAGGAATAATAATAAAACTCCGCGTCCCTCAGCATTAAACTATGAAGTTTCTTGCAAACGTTGAGGGTCCGCCTTTGGGGTACCCTTTTCGTACACGGTGTAAGCAGCGTCCGTAGTTCCCCTACTCAGCACATTCTGTGTCTGAAGTTCGTTCTTCAGCGCAGAGCGCAGCGTCTTTGCAGTGACATTCAAATAAGTTGCATAGGTGATGCCTGCCTTCTTCCAGTATGCACTCATCTTTAACTAGCTGTTGGTCGTGATAACCGCAGAGAGAATAGAGAGTTGCCGGTTGTGAATAAGAGGCTCCTCAGACTCTTAATCGATTTTTGTCAGTTTTTGAAAGTTTCACCGCTTTTTGACGGTCACGTGGGAGGAATGTTCTCCTGTGATTGGTTGGAAGAGGTTGTGGTGCCAGTGTATCGGGCTTTGACTGGAGCCCTTGGCAGGAGGGTCCTAGTGACTGAGATTGAGTCACCGTGTCAACGGATACACCTTTCTTGGGAACATATCCTACAATGAAAATTAGGTGCAAAGAGTTACGATAAGAGGTAAGAAGAAGCGTCCAAGAGTGAAAACAAACGAAACATTCCATATTATTTTAGAGAAGGGGTCAGTGTAGCGGTTCTGAGTTACATTGTCTCGATCATAGTGCTCGTAGTAGCGAGCTGTCTGTGAAAAAATCGATTTGCTCAGTTTTCATCATTTCCCGTGACATGGAAATAGCATGCAGTTTTGTTTGTGGTTGTACAGGAAAACACGCAATTGCAATTGCAATTGCGATTGTGTTCCCCATCACGGTTCTTGTGTTTGAATAGACATGCTGTTCATGAGAGTGCAAGAAGATCGCTACACTTTATACGTATCGAACCTGCTGCAAAAATGGCGAAGACGACGCAATTATTTTTTTCTTCAAATTTTGAAGTTGAAAAAATTGTACTGTGTTTGCGATGACATAAAATAGGTTAGGGCTTTCCATTCTTTGCATCTTGAAGTAATCTCTTTGGTGTCTGTGAGTCCATAGCGGTAGTGGACCACATTTAATATGGCGAAGAAGACGAAGAAGGATAAAGATGCTAAGAAGGCACGTTCCGAGGCAAAATCAAAGAAGAACCTGTTGAAAGCTGCCAGTAAAGACCAAAAGCGTGTCAAAAAATTTGGACTGGATTCTGATGACGAGGAGGATTTGGACATCGATACCATTCTGCAAAACTTCAAGCTAGAGCAGGAACAATTCGAGAAAGTTGTTGTGGAATCGGTACCACATCCCACACCTCGGAACAATGCATGCCTTGTCACCAATGCCTCGAAACCGGAGCTGCTTCTTTTCGGTGGTGAAAGGACCAATAACGAAACAAACATGACCAAGTTTTACAACGACTTGCACGTCTACAACCCACAGAATAATCAATGGAAAAAATTCACCTCGCAGAACTCCCCAATGCCGCGGTCTTCAGCAGCAATGTGCTCGCATCAGTCAGGTGTGACGATTCTTTTCGGTGGGGAATTCAGTTCTCCCAAACAAAACACTTTTTACCATTACAACGATACGTGGCTGCTTGATAATACCACTAGAGAATGGAGCAAATTGGATTTCAAGAATGGCCCCAGCGCCCGGTCTGGTCATAGAATCACTACGTGGAAGAACTATTTCATTCTCTTTGGTGGGTTCAAAGATTTGAACCAAGGTACCTCGTACTTTAACGACGTTTGGTTGTTTAACGTGGTGAACTTCAAATGGACGAAATGGGAAACGACCAACAAGAACCAACCGGACCCACGTTCAGGACATTCTTGGATCGGTTCCAATGAGGGACCAATCGTCTATGGTGGGTATTGTAAAGTGAAGGCCAAAAACAACAAGTCTCTGCATAAGGGTAAAACACTCACTGATTGTTGGATTTTGAAGATGAACCAGAACATCAATGAGATCAAATGGGAGCGGCGAGCTAAGAAGGGACAGCAACCGTCACCACGTGTTGGTTGTTCGATGGCACTCCATAGAAACAATAGGGGTATTCTTTTTGGAGGTGTTTACGATTTAGAGGAGACGGAGGAGGATCTAAGTTCCATTTATTACAATGACCTATACTCGTACAACATCGAATCCAACAGATGGTACCCGCTGAAACTGAGAAAGGTTACTCAAAATAGTAATGCTAATAGGAATAAGTCAAGTAACAACACAGTTTCCAAGGAGCAAGAAAAGGAGCTACAGGATCTGCTCAACAAAATTTTGGAGCAAAATAACTTGAAGGATGAAGAGACTAACAGCAATTCAGGATCGAATACACCTTATGAAGAAACAACGACTGACCGGGAGCAAGATGACAACGAGGAAGAGGAAAAAATGCGCACAAACCTACCAAAACTGAACCAACTACCGCACGAACGGTTCAATGCGTGTACTACTGTCCTCAATGATACATTTTATATATACGGTGGTATGTGGGAGTTCAAGGATAACGATTACACTATTGACTCCTTCTATAGTATTGACTTGAACAAGCTGGATGGTATCACTCAATATTACGAAAATCTACAGGAGATAGAAGAAGTTAAGAGGCTAGGCGATGTTCAATCTGAAGATGATTTCGAATACGAAGATGATGACGATGAAGACGACGGGGAGGCCGAACCGACCAACGAGAGGTTGGAAGCTGAAGATGACGATGAGGAAGAAAATGAGGAGGATGAAGGTATTGATGAAATGGAGATACCTGATCCAAGACCGTGGTTGCCTCATCCTAAAGCATTTGAATCGTTGCGTGAGTTTTACATTCGCGAAGGCCCCAAATTTTTGGAATGGGCAATCTCCAACAACAAGCATGCCAAAGGTAAACACCTGAAGCAAAAATCGTTTGAACTATGTCAGGACCGTTGGTGGGAAAGACGGGATCAAATTCAAATCGAAGAAGATAAACTACAAGAACTGGGCGTGGGAGGCGATATCATTGAAAGAGATGCCCAATCTGCTCCTACTGCTAGGAGAAGGTGATTTTTCTTGACGAAAACTGTTCTCTTCGTAGAACCTTCGTTAGTGTCATCGAGTTACGTATTTATTATATATAGTGTCAATTACCTTCCTCTAAAAAACTTTGGAAACATTCAACAAACGATTCCATTTTGTAGTTTTCGGGATAGTGTATACATATATTAAGTCCATTTTCTTCACAGTATGTGTAAGAGAGGGACATCAGCTCCTCGCTGTTTAACGATTTCGTCAGATTGCAAGCTCTGATCATAAAGCTATTTGGTTCCCCAAATTCGTTAACATTGATAAGGGATGTGTCATAGATTTGGATGAACTTTCCATTATTCCCGCTCCCTCCAAGGGTGTTTTTGTCGTCGAATTTCATCCTCCTGATGTCATCATCATTGAATCCCGTTTTAGAGAACCGCGTTAATCTTTGTTCCAAATGGTTTCTAACAAAACATGTGATGTTCTTGAATTGGTATTCCATCAATTTCTCATCGAAATCTTCTTCAGACACGTTCGCACCCTTCACGCAGTCCTTCGACTTGTCGTCATCGATCAAAGATAAGGGGCATTCAACTCGTATATCTTTGTAGTAAAGCCCAAAATCCCTTGGTTCATCTACGAATGACCTCAGATCCACCGGTATCGAAAATGTGACAGTTCCACTTAAGTTTTTAACCATAGGCTTCAAACATAGCATCGCAATACCAACAATAAAACTTTTCAAACACAGCCCCTCTTGATTAATAACGGTGTTCAAATACTTGAATCTCTCACTCGAAACACAACCAAAGACAGTGTTCCCACACAGCTTGGAATTAATGTCCAGGATATCATTGTATTTCATGTTTGAGTTAAGTGAGAGAAATGAAACATCCGTGTTGGTCAGGAACTCGATAGGCTTTTTAACAGTATTCACATATATCGATTTGAAAAAGGATTGTGTCTGTAGGTTAAAAAGATCTGGATTCAACGTGGGTATGTACAATTTAGGGTTGTCGTAAATTGATTTTGGAAGCTGCTTTACCTCCGACATAGAATCTGGACCAAACTTGAAAACGTAATCTAACTTTTTCCATTTTTGGGGCCTGCTAGACAACAGGTTCACCTCTTTGAGGAGTAGTCTATGGAAGTTAGCGGTGGAGAACACATCGAATAAGCAGTCTTGACCATGAAAAAAGGCTAGCGAATCATCCAGTAGATATAATTTCCATAGAGGTTTACCGCTTCCAGGTACAAATCTGTCATGATTAAAGATATGACGCAGCAAGTATGGTGGTGCACCCAATTGGCAGTTAATCTTCTCGTCCTTAAACGAGTCAAATTGGATTGTGGAAACAACATCACTTGTTTTTATTTTCTTCAAAATCTCAAATTCAAATTGTTCGTTTACCGTCAAAAATAGTTCAATATGCTTTTTTATCAAGTTTTCCAATGCTTTTGTCAGTAGACCCAAACATAATCTGGAATCCTTCACAGTCAACAAAGTAGCTTCTTCATCTGACCACCCTTCCTTGAAAGTAGAGTATTCGGCTCCAAAAGTGGTACCGTTTTTGAGTCCGTCTACAGACTGTAACAATAATTTCTTTTCGAAACTGGATAATGCTCTAACACTGCTCATTTTCTTTTGTCGTGGATATTGGTGTGTTGTTGCCGTGTCTTAAAAAACCAATTCCAAACGATGTTATGTCTTCTGATTAGATTGACTTATATACCATGAAAATGTTTTCACACTCGAGTAATTAGGTCTATTAGGTGGCATCGAATAACTGCCCCTCATCGTTTAAAAATTTCCTAGATGCATGTCTATCCATTTTACCACTGGCGAAGTACACCCCCTCAACAACACAACAGCACATGCTGACTGTACCTTGAAACCATGCCAAGGGGTAATTATGAGGAACCGCGGCGGGGCTCGGCTATCGTTGTTGTTCCCACGACGTTCATTACTAGCGACAGATATTCTTTATATTTTTTTACGAATATGAACGACAAGGAACGGCCAGATGTAACATTTTACCTAAAACGGTATACTCGCAGCAGTACATGTCGTATATTGTTGTGGTCGTAGCCATGCTATAGACAGATCGGGAGTTTTGATACCAGTCAGTCATGTAAGGCTGATACCTGAAATTTCCGGGCTTAGATCTGTTGCATGCAAAAAAACAGAGATTATTCCCCCTCATTCTTTGCAGGAGCAACAACGTTCTCCCTTGTACTAGCAGTCAGGATTTAGAAGAGCAGCAATGAGCTCTGTTTTAGGGAAACAAGGAGGCTAATTTCTTAGGTCGAGTCACGGCACCACAAGTCCAAGAAGAACGAGGCTAATGGATTGGGAGGGTTAGGGCTCTGAGTTAAACATGATACGATGGACCATTTTACAAACCCTATCGGGTAAATGCTGTATACCAAAAACATGTAACCAATTGCGTCATTCTCATCAAAAAGGTTCACTTTAGTATATCATCTCCGGCTCATGGGGTTGTTTTATTTATAGAATATTCATAACATCTTTGTACTGTGGCTGTGCATTGTGAACTGTCATTAATTATTCCAGACATATTGCCAAGATGTTTGGGTTGCAACTTGTTAGAAAATTATCCACCCAGTGTCTGATTTAATATTTGGTTATCACTGCCTGCTGCTCGACCAAAGTCCTGGAAAACATTCTCTTTTCAGAGATTTCTATACCCTCAGATAGAAGAAATCAACCCAGGATTAAAGTATCCTGAAATTCTAATTCAAAGGATAAAAGCCAAAGAAAGAAGAATGAGCTAAGAGAGATTGCATTGGTCCTCGTCATATAAAAATTAAAACACTTTGAAGTTCATATACTCACTTGGGCATTATATTCCATAACGAGGGAACCTCTACCGATTTTTTGACGATGGTCCGCTGAAGGGCCATCTCGGTTTTGAGGTAGATCTGGATTCAAAAAGTTGGAAGCACATGAAATTATCACTCTACAATAGGTTTAATGGAGAAAGTATTGGGAATATTTTTCTTTGATGTTCCTAACATCTGCACTAGTCAAATTTTCCAGACGTTACGTAATACATTATGCTTCATAAATACCCCCGTTCATTCAAACAAGAGTGTTATAGTGTTAATTCGGTAATTAGCTTAATCTGGTAAGGAATACCTTATCGATAACATGGGCACAAGGAAATAAGAAAGGTCAGGACAAAACCAAAAGACGTAATTTAGTAAAGAAGTTTAGTATGTGGAGAAAGCAAGACATGACGCACAAAAGGTAACAGCTTAAAAAGAAGTTACCACAGAATATAGTAACTAATAAATAGATAAGACATAGGACATATGGTTTGTGACCAAACGGTTAATGTAACACTGTGAGCCAAACAAGTAGAAGGTTTCCTATCAAACATAGAAAACATATAAACGGAATACTAAATTCAAGTAAGAATTTAGAATATCATTCCCAAAATTTTTTTATATAGAATATATATAAAGAAAGCAGACTGATTTGTAGGTATTACGAAAGACTGTTATCTAATATTAACATTACACTCAAGTAATAAAATTAGAGATTTTCGGTATTACTTAACTAGCTTTCCAAGTTTTGCCCTCAAACACAAAATGTGCTGTAGTAGCACATACATCATTACCTAAACAGTTAATACATCAGCACTCCCAGACTGTGTCTATTGTGTCGTAAAGAACTACAGAACAAATAAAACGATATCTACTAATTCCTGTGTATGTAATTTATAAAGAGCAGTACATTTTCAGAAAAAATAAGAAATTACGGGCGTGTGGCGTAGTTGGTAGCGCGCTCCCTTAGCATGGGAGAGGTCTTCGGTTCGACTCCGGACTCGTCCATTTCTTTTTTGACCTTTTTTGTAGCATCTCAATCGTACATAGTGATTTTTCAAACTACCAACGAAACTGTGTTTCATTTCTCACCGTCTCATCTTTTGATATCACTCTCTTGTATACATCTACGTACTACTCATATACAAGAGAACCAGAGAACCATTGCCCTTATAATAGTCTTAATATAGTCATCCCGCATAGCGGATACTATATTTGGTAGCGCTGCTAGAGATCTTAGAGAATTCACGCTATTACAAGTACTGTACGATGTCACAGCAAGATAGTCAACCAATCACCCAGAAGGAGTTCCGAGCATTGAGGGAACAGATTTCGGAACTTATGAAACAACTAACACCCCAGACTCCCACCTCTACTGCAGCCACCGCACCGGTGGCAACTACTGCTGAGGCAGGAACCCACGCTGGTGCGACTGTCAGTACAGCACCCACTGTTTTATCAACCGATAAACCGGTTACTGTGACTGATATGCCGAGGGCGGGCCAATTGGAGGATGTCTCCGTTGACGCGAATGGTGATATGATTCTGGACGCAGCTCAGCTAAAGAGTTACCAGAACGCCTTGGAAGTACTCAAAGGGACAACACCAAGTATAGATTCCACTGTTTATCAGGACGCAAGAGACCGTTTTACACTGTGGAAAAGACAAGTGGAAATGCAATTCAACTCCCCGCTATTATCTAAACTAGCCGAAGTAGTTAAAATTAGCCTACTCGTCTATACCTTGACATGGGAGCATACCAAATGGTATCAGGATAACCACAAGAAATTTAGTTCCTTGACAGAGTTACTTGCGGCAATGGCCCATCGTTTCGGTAGTTTGACCCCCCACTGGGATACCTACCGGAAGTTACAGTTTGTGCAACAAACAGGTACGGTTAGCGAGCTTGGGGACTATTTCCGCAAAGTTGAGAATCTAAGCCCACCAGATATTCCAGAATATTTGTTTAACGCATCCTTTCGAGCCGCTCTCAAACCTGAACTTCGAAAGAAAGTCAGTAAGAAAGATCCCGACTGCCGATTACCATGGACGGACTTGTTGACGGTTGCGCTTGACCACGAGTGGTTGTTGAAAAAGAAACATACCTATCGAAGTGTCCAGACGAGCTCTAACACAGAGAGACCATACAAAAAGACACATACAAATGAAGAACGCTCCACCAAGTTTTGTAAGCATTGCAAAAGCCGAGACCACACCGCTGCGGGTTGCTACCCCAAAAACGAACAGAACCGCCCAGAACAGTCAAAAGACTAGTGAGGTTGCACGAGGATCCGGCAGCTACACACTTTTGGGCAATGAACAAACTGAACAAACTGAACAAACTGACTACGCACACTATGATCAAAGACCTCGTTTCTAAAGTCGTTATTGTGAACAACAAACCGATAAAGGTTACGTTAGATTGTGGAGCTCAGACTTGTGTAATCAATACCAAGCTAATCCATAAACTGAATTTGAAATTGATAGAACTAGACTACCTAGACGTCCGTCGAAGGGAACCAGTACTGGGTTGCTACTCAAAGCACTTTTAAGCTTTTGGAATGCCTCAGCTTGACTCTCCCCCCATTCGGTCTTGGCCGACGCGTATTCGTGTAAGGGACGTGCAATGCTGCTAAATGCAGCGATGAATTTGCGATAGTAGCCGGCCAACCCTAAGAACTGTTTACATTGGGTTGCCGTTATTGGCGTTGGCCAGTTATTAATAGCGGTAAGTTTCGTGTTGTACATGTGAATCCCGTTGCTGTCAATCGTATGCCCTAGAAAGTGGATCTGTCGTTGGAAGAAGCTGCATTAAGATTCCTTAGCGGTTAAATGCACAGCCCGAAGACGGTCCAGGACTAGACTGAGATGCTCGGTGTGTTGCTCCATAGATGGAGAGTAAACTAGGATGTCATCAAGGTAGACGACGACGAACTTATTAAGGTAATCGCGTAATACATCATTCATGAGCATTTGGAACGTGGAAGGCGCGGAGGTAAGCCCAAAGGGCATCACACGCCATGCAAATTGTCCTTCATGCGTCACAAACGCTGTTTTCATACGGTCCCGATCCTTGATAGGAATGAGAAACAAGAATTATCCAGACAAATCAGAGAACTCGTTCGAGACGGAAGAATCTTCCCTATATCCAGAGATCAAATCGAGGGACGAGAAGAATTTTGCTCCTGCTAACTGATCAAATAAATCGTCGATTAGTGGTAAGGGGAATCGGCTCTTGATCGTGTGGCTGTTGAGTTTACGATAGTCCACACAAAGTCGTCTCATACCATCCTTCTTTTTCACAAATAAGACAGGAGCACCATAGGGTGACGTTGTAGGAAAGATTCTTCCGTCTCGAATGAGTTCCCCGATTTGTCTGGATAATTCGTGTTTCTCCTCCCCCGACATCCGGTACGGTCTACTATGTGTAGGAGAAGTACCTGGAATAAGGTCAATGACGTGTTGGATCTTACCAGTATACGTCGTGCGTGGGGGTAAGGAGGACGCAATTACGTCCTTGTATTGCGCCTTAATAGCTTTGACAGATTCAGTGTCAGTCAAGTTGTATTTGTGTTCCGATTCGGTTGTAGCAGTGTGGACAAGGAGCAGACAACATTCCGTAGTCTGATTGTCTCGTAGGTCCTTTGTTTTGACAATCCCGATAGAAATTGGCGCGACTTCCCTATCTGTCGGTATGGTCTCCATGAATTTGTCAGTGGGTCCATCGGATGGGGGAAAAGTCGCCACTTGGTTTTTGACATCGGATACTGCCTCCTTTAACCATCTCATGGCTAATGACAATTGAGCTTCTCGATCTGCGAGATGCCGTTCCATACCCTGCAAAGTGTTTTTCTGCTTTTGCAGAATCGTATACTTCGGCTTATCTCACACTGGATTCAATATACCCAAGAACCGTACGGGGTAACCACGTAAGGCCATGAAGGGTGGACATTTGATCGACGCCTGGTACGCAGTATTATAAGCGAATACTGCTGTCTGGAGGTACTTCACCCATCCTGGCCAGTTTTTGCAGAATGTCCGCATGTATTCCTCCATCGTTTTATTCAGGCGCTCTACTTGGCCATCGCTTTGAGGGTTATATGCCGTCGACATATGCACTTGTATTCCTAACCGGTGAGTGAAGTGCTCCCATAACGTATTAGTGAATTTGGGGTCGCGATCCGATACAATGAATCGCGGCACTCCGTACTGTAGAATGACTTTATTAAAAATAATGTCGGCAATGGTTTCCGTGTTGGTGGTCTTGCTAAGCGGTTCGAATATGGCCCACTTTGTTAATCTATCTGTGATCACCATTACTTGGTCGTAACCCTCATCAAAGACCATACCACTCACGAAATCTATATTCAATGCTTCGAATCTGTACGAGGGGATTTGTAACGGGTGATAGACTCCAACCGGTTTCTGGTGTGAGTTCTTCGATCGCTGACACTCCTCGCATCCCCGAATGTATTTCACGATTGCATTCTTCATTCCTGGCCAATAATAATAGGCCGCGATGAAAGCATAGGTTCGCGTAACCCCGGGGTGTCCTGCTCCGAGTGAGGAGTGGCCGTTCCGGAGAGTTTGGTAGCCTAGGGGGACCGAAGGAATGCACAATTGGTGACATGCTCCCTCGTACAGACCGTAATATAATAGGTCGTTCTGTAATTGACAAGACCACCAACGCGGAAACTATCGCCGATATCATTTTCAACAAAGTTATTTTGCAATATGGGGTGCCGCAATCCATTGTATCGGCTCTCAACCCCAAGTTTACTAACACCCTCTGGGACCACTTCATTCACCGGTTAGGAATACAAGTCTTTGTTTTCATCTGTGGTGGACAAACTCGTTTCTCTTCCAAATGTCTATAATGTCGCTAAAGAACTGGTCCTCCTCATACTCCAGTGTCAAGGTTTTGCATGTACGAAGTTCAAGCCTAACAGAATGGATTCAGAAAGAGATTCATAGACAACACAGCCAACACTTACCGGTTCGTCATATAATTTAAAGGTCAAAGTGACTCCTTGGTGGGATTGTTGAGGGAGATGGGATTTCAAAGCGGTCTCAGGACCCGCCGTGTGGTTTAATTCTTTCAATTCCAAGTTCAGTTTAGGAATTAGCTTCGCGTTAATTACACAAGTCTGAGCTCCACAGTCTAATGTAACCTTTATCGGCTCGTCGTTCACCGTAACGACCTTAGAGACGAGGTCTTTGATCATAGTGTGCGTAGTCAGCTTGTTCAATTTTGCCCAAAGGTGGGTTGCTGCAGGGTCTTCTGGCAACCTTGTTAGTTTTTGTCTGGTCAATGCGGTTCTGTTCATTTTTGGAGTAGCAGCCTGCAACGGTGTGACCACGGCGTTTACAATACTCGCAAAACATGGACGAACGCCCTCCATTCGTATGAGTCCTTTTGGATGGTCTCTCGGTGTTGGAGCTCGTGTGACCACTTTTGCGTTTGTTTTTCAACAACCGTTCGTGCCTATGCGCAGCAGTCCACAGGTCCTTCCATATTAGTCGGCAGTTCGGATCTAGCTCACTTACTTTCGCATGAAGTTCAGGTTTTAGAGCGGATCGAAAGAACGCGTTAAACTGGTATGTTGTGATTTCGGGTGGACCTAGAGTCTCCACTCTGCGGAAATAGTCCCCAAGTTCGTTAACTGTACCTGTTTGTTGCGCATGCAGTAACTTCCCGTAGGTTTCCCAATAGGGAGCCGAACTACCGAAATTCTGGACCATACTACTCCTACAAGAGAACCAGAGAACTATCACACTTATAAATGTCTTCAAGCAGTTATTCAGTATTATGGGTACTATATTTTTGATTTATACCTGTTGAGCTAGATTCTTATTTATCTCTCTTCTCCTCTTCGCTCGGTGAATTCATGTTTTCCTCTATTAATCTGTTGTTCCTTTTACCTCTTACATAACAAGTCATATACGAGAAACTAACCCAGTCTGTCTCTCTATGTATACAAGTGGTTCAGAAGCAATCACAACCTGAGCCTAGTTAAAACTTTTTTGCCTTTCTTTAGGAAGTATCACTGAACGCTCAACATTACCACATGAACCTTTGGTGTGTTTGTCATTGAAGAATAGTACGTTCGACTATTCTATTTTCATATAGTGAATGGACCTGGTAGCCTTTCAGTGTCTGTTACGTTTTTAAGTTTACGAAGCAGCAAATAAAACCGGAACCGTAGTTGAGTTCCATCATTTACAAAGACATAATATGCTATACGATCATAAAAACTTTTTAGAACATAGCGTTAGGTAGGGTGTTATAGATTCAAGTTACATACAGTTCAGCTTCGAAAGGGAGCAAATAACCACCCTCCTTGCGAGGTTTCTTAAGGTTTTGGACTAATCATATTTTCTGGAATGACCCATTCATCAAATTCCTTCTCAGTCAAAACCCCCAATTCCAAAGCGGATTCCTTCAGAGTGATGTTTTTGTGGTGTGCGTTTTTAGCCACTTTAGCAGCTGCGTCGTATCCAATCTTTGGATTTAGTGCAGTTACCAGCATCAAAGATTTGTTCAAGTTTTCGTTGATTTTGTCCTTGTTGGCCTTCAAGTCGTTTAGACAGTGGATTCTGAAAGATTTACTAGCATCTGTCAGCAATCTGATTGAACTCAACAGGTTAGAAATCATGAGAGGTTTGTACACGTTCAATTCGAATTGACCTTGAGACCCAGCGAATGTGATGGTTGAGTTGTTTCCCATCACTTGGATGCAGACTTGAGTCATCGCCTCGTTTTGAGTTGGGTTGACTTTCCCTGGCATGATGGAGGAGCCTGGTTCATTGGCAGGTAAGATCAATTCACCGTACCCGCAGCGAGGTCCCGAACCTAGATATCTGATATCTTGGGCAATCTTGAACAGCGAACACGCCAAAGTGTTCAATGCACCGCTTGCCTCGACGATGGCGTCATGAGCAGCTAGTGCCTCGAATTTATTTGGCGCAGTCTCAAAATGCAACCCAGTTTCCTTCGAGACTTCCTCTGCGACAAGTTTGTCAAACCCGACCTTTGTGTTCAAACCAGTGCCCACTGCAGTCCCACCCTGAGCTAGGAAATGTAAATGATACAATGAGGATTGGACTCTTTGGATACCATTTTCAACTTGTTGAACGTACCCACTAAACTCTTGTCCCAGAGTCAATGGCGTGGCGTCTTGCAAATGTGTTCTACCAATCTTGACAATGGACGAGAATTCCTCTACTTTATGTTCCAGTGCATCCTTCAAATTCTGCAATTCTGGGATCAACTTGTTTGCAATCTCCGTAGTGGCAGCAATGTGCATGACTGTGGGGAAAGTGTCGTTAGAAGATTGCGACTGGTTGACATGGTTATTTGGGTGGACCTGCTTCGAGCCAAGTTCACCGCCAAGCAACTCAATTGCCCTATTCGAGATAACTTCGTTAGCGTTCATGTTGGACTGCGTCCCGGACCCGGTCTGGAACACAACCAACGGGAAATGGTCGGACAGCTTCCCCTCGGCGACCTCATCGGCTGCGAGCTTGATCTTAGCGGCAATACTCTTATCCAGAGTCCCCAAGTTTTCGTTCACCGTGGCAGCAGATTTCTTCAAGATCCCGAATGCCCTCACTACGGGTTCTGGGATTTTCTCTCTGTCACCTCCAATTTTGAAGTTCTGGAACGACCGTTGTGTTTGAGCACCCCAGTATCTATCAGCAGGGACATTAATTTCTCCGAACGAGTCTGTTTCGACTCTAAACTCCTGGTTCGTGATAGCAGAGGCGGACATATTTCTTCTGAGATTGTTACGCAGCAGTGCGACCCTCACGCTGGCTTTACCACTCGAATTGAACACGGATCTGATCATTTTTCTGGGACTGTATGGAAGACTGAGAAGTGCAATACTACTTTTTTCAACTGAGCTCTGCCTACTCTTCACTTAGAAATCCACGGGTTTCGGGATTCAATGGACTAGACAAGAAGGGGGGGTAACCAAACGGGAGAGAAGGTTCAGTCGAGTACCGAAGATGGGTGATGATGGGAGGATTGCAAGCAGTAGCAGCAGGGGAAGGGTTCCCCCATTCCCATGTGAGAGCAAGCCAACGCTTAGGGAAGTTTACACAATTTCACATTCATATAAATATCAATCCTCGAGGCGTGCAAGGGCTGTCGCCGTTCACCAATCAAAATCTCGGCATTACCAGCTGCTCCGCGATTTCGGGGATCCCATTCCGCCGGACTGTGTGGAAGATGGACTTAACGTGTTGCGAACTTGTAGTTAGTTAATGTAGAGGATGAGTGGTACGTGATGGTGCTGAACTTTGTAGCATGCGTTGGGGCACTTACTTGGTTGGTGTTCTGGGTGTTTAACCTAGCCACGTTTCGTACAGTTGGCAGTAGCTGTCGTTCGACTCCTTTGAGGAGATTTATCTTGATACACGATGAGGGTTTAGGCTTGAAGGGTATGTTGTTTAATGGTACAACTTTCATACCACCCCCCGGCTACAACAGGCCTTATCTTCTACATATTTCTTGTGTTGTTGAACGTGTCGGATATTGAGGATTCTTTCAGGGCATGGTTAATGCTTAGTTTAAGCAATGTATCTTCTCTTGAGCTCTATGTAGGCAGACCGTTTGAAGTCCCCATGGGGGCACAGATCACAGGACAAGAATCCAAAACAAACCATCATCGGCTCCTCACTCTGCTACTGTGTAAATGTTCAAGAGGTTGCACAGCAAACAAATCATCTTTTTACTGATCGAAGTGATCAAGCAGACACACTGAAACCATACAACTCTCAAACCTACGTAACTTGGACCGTCATGTCTCACCATCAGCATCTATGAAGCCTCACAATTTCAACGTTTTTTTATTATTTTCTAATGCAAAAGGCTGCGATATTAAGAATGGACACGTCGGTCTTTATTCCTCAAAGCTGGAGACTCGCCGTTAAGGAAACCATCCACCCTCGGAGTTATGCTGGTACTAAATCTGAGGAGTAGAAAACAGCAGTTTGCGCTTTTGGCCGTGGTCATTTATCTTCTGACTGCGTTTACTGTGATAAATGCCTTTGGTAATTCACATACATTCTTGGAATGGACCACTGGCCTAACACAAGGAGTTAATTATGTGATTATAGCTGCATTCTCCCTTTTGAACATTGTATTGTTGTGGAAGGGCTTTACACACATGGTCTTTGGAGATTTACGACTTATAGAAGAGGAGCACATATTCGAAAGGATACCCCTTACGGTGATAAACCTAATTATGATATCGTCCCTATTGAGCGATAAGTACATGTTTGATATTGTTTTACTTGGTGGGCTATTGTTGGTTTTGAAAGTTTCCCATTGGATTCTTAGAGACAGGTTAGAAGGGTTTCTGCAAAGGATTAATGACACCACTACGTTAACTAGCTTACTGTTCTCCAAATTCACGAGAAACTTACTGATATTCGGTATCTTGGACTATTTTGTGACGAAGACATGCTTTTTCAACCATTTTGGCAACTTCTATCACCACGGTGACTTCAGCAACATTACACAGATCATGTTTGGTTTAGAATATGCCGTTGTGTTCATTGACCTTATGAACATATTCTGCCATACGGTGCTCAACTTCTACGCCTTCCACCGTGCACAACTACAGTCAGCAAGGTTTAATATGGAGATGATGAACGACGACTTCAGCGAGGACGAAACCGATTCCGGCGTCAATGCCGATGGTGGCTTGGAAGGTAAGTTTATCTACGAAAAGTTAATTGATTTCGTTGCAGGCGTGCTAAGAACTGGTTTGCACTTCACCATGCTAATACCACTAAGATTTCAATCAATGCTAGTGAAGGATTTTGTTTGGGACTTGTTCAATCTGGTAAACAGCGGTAACAGCTTGTGGAAAATATACAAGAATAACAGACAGTTGAACAAGAAACTGCCAAACATTGTCATTGAAGATTTACTGGACCATGATAATATGTGCATAGTGTGTATGGATGATCTTGTGCTGGTCCATCATCCTACAAAGAGGCGCCAATCTGTCCAGGAAGAATGCGACGATGAGAAAAACACCGAGAGGGACAAACCATCCACTACAGGAGAAGACAAATCAGAGGTTGAGCCAACTCAGGGAGACATCGACCGAATGGCCGATAGTAAGAAGCCAAAGAAACTACCTTGCGGCCACATGCTGCACTTTTCTTGCCTCAAGAACTGGATGGAGAGATCTCAAACATGTCCAATCTGTAGGGTTCCTGTGTTTGACAAGGACGGAAACGTGAGACCAAGCATTGCCAAAACGAGAAGAAGCCCTCCAATGAGCAATAGCCGCTCCGCGAACCGTTCTAGAGCATCGCCTGCACCAATTCCCACCCCAACTCTAACTCCCACGCCGACACAAACACAAACACAGATACAGCCTCAAACTACACCGACATCTACAGCCCCAACTTCACCGGTTCAAGTGTCGCTGCTGGATATACCAAATAGAACCAAGTCTCGTTTTGCCATCGAAAAGGACACGGCAGACGACGAAGAAAGGAATATTACCATCCGCTTCAGAGACCTGAACGACCCAAGTAAAAGTTTCAAGGCTACCGTTAACGTACAAAGAAACCCATATCTACACGAGGCGGCCTTCACAAGTTCTTAAGGTGCAACGGCACAGCCACCCATACACACACACATATACACACATGACAGCTGTTATTATTACCTTTCGTAAAGAATATGTCAGAACGCAGATTCACTTATGTAATCTGTATAGAATTTAAAAAAAAAAAAGAGGACTGTGTAGCTATGATCCAGGGAATGAATGACAGTTATCCGTTTGAAGTGTTTGGACTGCGTTTACTCTTTGGTTAGGGAACGGTAAACACGAAGGGACTGCTGAAGTGTTAGAAGGTCCATTCCATCTTATTTTAATCAATCAAATTGAAGAATTTAATAAGGAAGAAGAACGGCCTTGTGAAACGGGCCAAAGTGGGGACGAAAGCCGATAATGGCGATAACGTGGCACCTCAAAAACCAAGACCCAAGACTTTGGAAACGACATGTTCGAAGTCCCTTGGGTTTCCGAACATTGACGAAACCTCCAGCACGGATTCTTCGAGCTCTTTAACCTTTGAATCAGTTTCGTCACAGACAGTAGGTCAGGATCCAATAATTGACTCAACAAGTCAGGATCTTAGTGTGGACAGTAAGCCGAATTCCATTGTGGACAATATGCAGAATCTTAGCGTTGAAAAGAGTCCAGACTATGCGGTTGATAGGAAGCTGGATGCTCCCCCTAAAAGTAAAGAAGGTAGGAAAATCGGTGGTAACAAAACTAAGATACGGAGCTTACTTCAAGAACGTAAGTTGAGCAAATCAAGAAAGGTTCGACAGCACCAACACAAGACCCGGCACAAGGGTCACAAGCATAAGCATGATGATGGGCCAATATCCTTGGCTGTGTTAGCAGAGAGTGGGATTCTCATTAAATCAAGGAAACCGAAACCATACGAATATGACGAGGATTTTACCAAAATATCTGGGGCCCGGAGCAGTATAGGAAGCAGCACGACGAGTTTTGCCAGTAGTGATGTACATTTCAGTGACCCTGATTCGGACCTGGAAACGGCGTCGTACGTCAGTTGTGTCACATGTCTAAGTGACAGTGTGTCATCGTTATCGGTTAACAGCAGCCAAATAAGCGAGAGGCCACAAACTGAATATGCATCTGTCAACGGTCAAATCCCGACAAACTCTGTGATACCTTATGATATTATTCTTAACGCAAAGCACGTTGATGTCAACGACGAATCTCTCAACAGAAAGAAGTTTCCCAAAATTACTTTGAACGCCAACCATCACCTGATAGAGATCACATTCGCCCGACCAAGAAGAAACGACGTTGTACCGAAACGCTTGACATTGCTGGTGGAATACGCATCTAGGACGTATAGCGATAATTTAAACGGTAAGGGATTGGAGGACGAGTTTGCATCTGATGTTGTCGAGGAGATATTACGAAGAAGTTACAAAAACAGTAAGCGGAACAGAAGCTTGCTCGTTATCATCAATCCCTTTGGTGGGAAGAGGAATGCGAAGAAGATTTTTATGAGGAAAGCGAAACGATTACTAATGGCCAGTGATTTTACGTTTGATTTGGTATATACCAAGTATCCAGGGCACGCCATTGAACTTGCTAGGAATATGGATATCGAAAAGTACGATACCATAGCATGCGCATCTGGAGACGGCATCCCGCACGAGGTGATCAACGGGCTGTACAGGAGAGACGATAGGGTGCGGGCATTTAATAAGTTGGCCATCACAGAGATCCCGTGTGGGTCTGGGAATGCGATGAGCGTTTCCTGTAACTGGACGAATAACCCCTCGTACGCTACATTATTCATTATCAAATCTGTGGAGACGAGAAGCGATATTATGTGCCTGTCACAGCCGTCTTATGAGGCCGGGATACCGAAGTTATCGTTTCTGTCACAAACGTACGGGATAATAGCGGAGTCCGACATCAACACTGAGTTCATTCGATGGATGGGCCCCGCCAGGTTCGAATTGGGCGTAGCCTTCAATATCCTTCAAAGGAAGAAGTACCCGTGTGATATTTACGTGAAGTATTATACCCGGACGAAGAATGAACTGAAGGCTCATTATTTGAAGGAGACAGAGAAACTGAAGCACCCCTTTGAGGAGGATGACTCCGATAGCGAGCCCGTGACAGAGGAGATGTTCAAGGTCAAGTATCCATTGAAGGACGGTGTCCCCTCGGACTGGGAGAAAATCGATTCTGCCTTGACGGATAACCTTGGGATTTTCTACACGGGGAAGATGCCGTACGTAGCTGCTGACACTAAGTTTTTCCCAGCGGCGCTCCCCGACGACGGTGCCATCGACATGGTTCTGACGGACTCGAGGACACCGTTCACGAGAATGGTTCCTATCCTGCTGGCGCTTGACAAAGGCTCGCATGTTCTGCAACCAGAGGTGATTCATTGCAAGATCCACGCATATAAGTTGATCCCCAAACTTGACAACTGCATGGAGAACACCGTTGATGGTAGTACCGGTAGGACTTCCTCCAACGGTAAGGTGTCTTCTACAGGGTTATTCTCTGTGGACGGGGAGAAGTTCCCGCTGGAGCCCTTACAGGTGGAAATCATCCCCAAACTGTGCAAGATGCTGTTGAGGAATGGTAGTTATGTGAACACCGAGTTTGATGATATGTGAAGATAAAGGAGAAATTATTACGATTATGATTTTAGAAGTGGAAACGGCTAGTTCCCATACACGTATATTTTTATAGTGTCAGTTGAGTCGAGAGGATCCTTTAAATGCTTTTCCCTAATGAAGTCAATCGTTTCCTAGTACATGCAGAGAAATATATATATATATATATATATATATATGATTCTTGGTTTGTTGTGAGTTACAAGCGCAAGGTTTCAGCACTGGCACCCGCCTTGCTCCTCGTTGTTGTTGTTCGTGGATATATCGATGACACCTGCCTTTGTATTGTCCGGTCCGTTACTCTGTGCTGCCCCGCCTTGCTGGTTCTTAGAGTTTGAGTCCAGAGCGTTGGTGTCTGTATCCTGGAATTCGGGCAACGATTTAGCGATTTTCTTGAACAGGTTCTTGACGTTGTAACCTGCCTTGGTGGACGTTTCCATGAATATCTTGGCGCCGAGGACTTTCGTTTTCTGTTCACCTTCCTCCGTAGAGACCTGTCTCTCGTCCGTGAGATCGCTTTTGTTCCCTACTATGCAGAAGATGACGTTATCGGCGCTGCGCTCGTTCTTGACGTCCTCGACCCACTTGTCGATGTACTCGAACGATTTCTTCTTCGTTATGTCGTAGACCACGATCGCGACACGCGAGTCCCTGATGTAACTCGGGATCAACGACCGGAACCGCTCCTGTCCGGCTGTGTCCCACAACTGGAACCTAATCGTGTGGTCATCGAGGTACATGGTTTTCGACAAAAAATCAATCCCAATGGTCGCCTGGTAGTGGTCGTCGAAAGTATCGTACATAAACCGCGTGATCAACGACGTCTTTCCAACACCTTGCTCCCCCAAAAACACAATCTTGTACTTACTCAGGGCCTTACCGGACCGTCCCGCTCCATTCCCACTGCTCATCCCACAAAGAGAAAAAAAAAGAATTAACAAGTCAACGACAACCAAGAAAATGCCCCAAACTTATATACCTATATGATCTTGTATAAATATATAAATCAAGCGCTCCACAGAGACTGTAGCAACCCCTCCAGAACTCCACAAAAGTGAACGTGTCGCTACGTTTCGACACTTTGTCTCTTCTTTTCAAAAAATTTGAAGTGAAAAAAAAAAACGACACATATTAAAACAGTTCAAACAGATATATACGTGTTATACCAGATATTTGAATACTGCCCCGACCGCTCTATTTCTTACCGGACTTCTTGATACCGCCACCGACAAGAGGCTTCCCGGACTTGACGTTCGCCAGGAGTGCCTTCTTCGCAGCGGCGTCGGCCTTCTGCTTGTCCTTGAACGCCTGTTCCTCTGGGTCCAGCTCCTTCTGCTGCTTCTTCTTCTGCTTCAACGGCTTCATTTTACCACCTTGACGACCGGACATACTGGATTGTTGTGTGGGTGTGTGGGTATACTGCGATTGACTGGAATAGACAGCTTCGCCCTCTTCCTCCCGCTCTGTGTGAAAGATATCTGGGGCATCTCTTCTTCTTCCGCTTTGAAATTTTTTTCGATTTTCTTCAAAAAAAAATTGGTGTCGCTGCGGTTCTTTGCTTGCAGTCGCAGAGGCGGTCTGGGGACGGCGGTGGTCGTCGTCGTGAGTTGCTGTGTTGCTATGGGGTCTGTTCCCAGTACTTGGGCTCCATTTCTATGGGGACACTGTGATTTCGGTTACAATTTGGAGGATGAGTCTTGGAAATGCATACATAACGGTGAACGGAGGGATGCAGAACGCTCTAAAGGCAGGTCTGGGGGGTATACATGGGGGCAAATATGAGGATATCGTGTAGTGCCCTTTGAAAGGCTAATCTGGTTACCGTGACTAAACACCAAATTGCCCTCAATAAAATGTTACAGGCCTAATCGAGAAAGTAGCCTAAAACGGTATTCAGATGCCTCAAGCAGTAACCAAAGAAATGTCCTAAAGATATGTTTAAAGTTTAGCTTGAGGATTGGCATAAGTCAGGACAACTTAGGAAACGATATCATAGGAAAGGAAGATGAGCTAAGAGCTTACTAACCAGGGGCTCGCACAGTTAAGAGTTTTTACTGTGAAGCCTATGTCAAGGAGTACAGCGACATGGGACAAATGAATGGTCTACTATCAAAGGCTAATGTTACATTAGAGGTTTACTATGGGTCATGGAAAACATATATAAGTTAGAATCCACTTGAGAAGTTGGAATCCAGTTCCTTTAGCAGGTGGAGCAACATAGTGTTCCAGTCTGCGAGCCATCTCGGTAGCCTCGTAAAGTGTTGTTGGGGGAGACCTTCTCAAATCCTTTCGGGTTTCAATCTTTAACCCGTGGGTAAACAAATTAATCAGCAAGGGTTCGCTGATATCATTGTTTGATAGGGGGTTTTCATACCTCATAAACTCGCGGATATAGCCATCGACCGCGTTGACTTCAACGATGGAACTTAGTTTGTTTATCACATCGTATGAGTCCACGTTAGCAGCAAAAGACGCTTTGAAATCAATAATAACAGTATTATAATTAACCTTCTTCGTGATAGGTTTGGTATTGGAGTAGTTCACAAACCATTCTAACGCCTTACCTGAGAGGTTATCAGCGAAGATACGTACTTTCCGGTAATCTGAGGTAATAGCATTGATACCAAACTTGGCGTCCAGGGCTAACAAAAACTCACGTAATTGAAAGGTGGAACGCTAAGTACCGGCAAAAGGTTTATGAACCTTAATGCTGGGGATAAGCATCGACGTTAATTCAGACATGGATCGTAATTGGCTGCTACCAGTTGTTGTATGTCAAACACGGGTGATGCTCTTGAAGTGTAACGACGGGCTCTAATATGAACACTAGAACGTAGTGTTGTTAGACGATATTAGAACTCTTTAAATAGTACACACTATTCACTATACAATCAAGCCTGGTCTCTTTATATTTTATATGTAAGAAACCTTTGGGAATGATATTCTGAATTCTAACCAGAATTCTGTTGTCCTTTTATATGTTTTCTTCGTTCCATAGAAAACCTCTATTTGCATAGTTCACAACGTTATCTCAACCTTTTGATAATGAACTCTGCATATATCTTATTTGTCCCGTGGCTTAACCAAAGATAAGTTGTTCTATTCCATAGTAAACTTCTCTTAAGCTATACCCCTTGTTACGTCATGTCCGTTATTAACTACTTGGTAATCTTTCTTACTATGTTGTGCCTTTCGGAGTTGTCTCGACTTTTTCTTATCTTTGTATGTCTAGTTTGACGCGTAAGGCTTCTTTGTCATATTAGACCGATTTATAGATCAGGCCTATAAATTTTTTTATCGAGGGCAATTTGGCCGAGTGGTTAAGGCGTAAGATTAGAAATCTTTTGGGCTCTGCCCGCGCAGGTTCGAATCCTGCAGTTGTCGTTATTTTTTGCCGTCTTGAGACTCTCGTTTACTTACATGAATACTTGAAACTTGAAGGATACGTTAGCCTTTCTTTTTTAGTGTCTACCTTGCTTTCTATGATCTACACGAGTATCTACTGGGCATATTAGGAAACAGAAAAATATTGGATTGGTCACTCTTGCAAGTTCGAAATTATTCAAACTTCTGTATATTTTACAGCGTCTTGTGAGAAACGTTATTTACATGAGAGGCTTCAAACATCGCAGTTGAGCCTCTTTAGAGCCAATGTCGATCAGTTTTTGGAAAAGCATACCTTTAATATTGGGGATGGTCGACGACACAACGATCCCCTTTTCGACTTCTATCACATCATGCGATGAATCCAATTCCACTTTGAATTTCGGACCACTACAGTACTTCCATTCGTCACTCATCAACAATGCTCTCGTTTTCTCTATCTCTGAATTTGTCGAAACGGTGTCATCACAGTAGTAGACCGGTATACTGTCAGCGGATTTGAAATATTTTTGAAACCCATCCGTACAAATATCTATGAACTGTTTCGTTGAACCAAGTGGGATATTGGTGACGCCAGAACGAACACTGTCAACACTAGGGCTGACCCACCTAACCCCCTTTTGCCCACTCGGTTTCAGCAGACCGTGGAAGCTATCGATATCAGAGTTAACAAGCATCGTGCCGTGGTGATACGATTTGCCTCTTGCTATCTTGAACGCACTCCCACCACATTTCATTTTTTGGTACAGGATATCACCTCGGTCATTCAATTCAAAGTCCTGTACGTGTCCCTGTTTATTCAACCACTGGACAATCAACTGGTTGAAAAACTTGGTTCGGAACTCTTCTCGAGAGGTAAGAAATGAGTAGTTCACATTGCCCAAGTCATGAATAACTGCACCTCCTCCTGACAGCCTCCTTAGGACTTCGTAACCCCTTTTATTCAGCTCGTTCAAGTAGAGTTCTTGCCATATGGTTTGGTTTTTCCCGATAACGGCACACTTGTTGTTCACATAGAACAATAACCGCTGCGATGAGAAAATCGATTGTTTAAACAACGGGGTGTTCTCAAAGATATAGTGTTCTAATGCCAAATTATAATATGGGTCTTTCGACCAACTCTTGATGACAAATTTTCCCGGGGCTTCAACTAGTCTTTGCAAGTCTTCCGCCCTCAAGGGCAATTTATGCGGCGGCATGGCAGTGTCAGTTAGATTTGCCAGTTCGTCATTCAGTAGATCTATTTCAGTTTTGTTGTTTATTTTGGATGTAGAACCTAGCTTCGTGATGACACTACCATTGGTAAACAGATCCCTGTAGTAGCCGTTTAATTCCTTGTATTTGTCATCTGAATCATCGATGTCGAATGGCGTTTTTGATGATACACGCCGTATCAGTTGAGGATAACATATGTTTGGGAGTAAAGGTGACTGTTTCAAAACAATACCAGCAAAATTGTATGCATTAAAGCACGTCCTGGCAGCGGCAGCCATCCCACCTACATTTTCTGTCAGAAGATCAGTATGGTGAACACTTCCTGTTTTAAAGCAAAAGCTCGAATAAATAATGGAAAAAATACATCCACATCTATTAAAGACGTCAAAAGATTTGGACGTTCTGAGACTCATCGTTGAGCTGGGAGAAGCCATTATCTACACAATCTAATATAACACTATATCAGCAGTTACTGAAATGGATCGAGCACAAGAATTTATTAAGAGCTGCCTGTTTACCAAAAGTTTTATCAATCCGGATAAGCCAATTGAAGAAAACCGACTACGAGAGACACTCCTGGTCTTACCCACCGATGGTGGACTCTCCTCACGACTGAAACATAACAGGAGTAAGCTGAAACTGACAGCAGAAAATATTACCTCGACGAACAACAAAATCAGACACCCGAATTACAAGAGCGTGTGTAAGAATGCCAAAATTGCAATGAAAGCGTATATCACAGGTCTGAAAAGAGCCGTTCAACGGGCCAAAAAAACCTCTTACGAGAAGGGTATTACGGGAAGGCAAGAACTAGAAACATATTTAAAGGAAAACGATCCAGAACTTTGGAGTCAACTGCCGCACTACTGTGAATTCGAACCAATGCATAAAGACCTGTGGGTTGGGTACATCAAGGAGCTCTTGGGGCTCCCTGTGGAAACCGCAATCACAGACACGTCCAAGTTATCCATCAACGGGTCTGCCGCCCTGTTGAAGCTTTCCATGGCGGAATACAACGGGTGTCTCATCAAAGTCGCTAAAAGCCGGAACAAGAACATGGTGGGTATCCAAGGGATTGTCATCTGGGACAGTCAGAAACACTTCATGATTGTCACACAGGGGAAGTTAACGGACGAAGTGAAATGCATCCCAAAACAAGGCACAGTGTTTAACTTCCAAATACCTTTAAACGATACGGATGCGTTAGAGTACACCATTTTGGGTGACCGATTCAAGTACAGAAGTAGCGATCGTGCTGGTAGGAAGTTTAAAAGCAGGAGATGCGATGACATGCTGTACTACGTAACGGATTTATAAAATCTGTAAAATACAACAACCTGTCACAGTCCAGCCTCATTTTCCTCTTCAATTGACCCCTGCATGCCCTGTGTACACCGCCCTGAGCTCATGACAATTTACGTCGTCCTCATCTCATCGCCGATTCTTCAAAGAAGAATTTAAAATATGGAAAAAACAAATATGAAGTAATAACGACGACTTTGAAGGAAATGGTGAAACGTTAGGAGTCGATGGTTCAGTGGCGGTAGGGCCCTTGCTTTCTGTTTATTTTACGAGTTAAGGTTGGTGCTATAAGGCCAGTTGGAACAACAGTTGAGGTTGTTTATTTTATTTTTGTGGGAGTATGGATGCTGCTGCTGCTTTAGATCCCGTATCGATTCTCTATGAGAATGGAGTTGCAGGTCCTGCATTAGCAAAACTGGATGGTTTCCTTGACAAGGTGTTTGATACGATTGATGGTGCAGATCCGTATAATTTCAACCAATTTATTGCTGGTATGCTAGAATACCAGACGCGATCACAATTTGCCAGGAACGCGAGGTTATGCAGGATTGTGGTGAGCAGTAAAATATACGGCTCGTCGTCGACGAAACCGTTGACTCAGAGTAAGGTTATTGCTGCATTTTGGAAGTACTGCCAATTGAAACTACGACGAGCAATCGATTTGTTGGTAGCGAAATTTGCACCCATAATGAAAGATTATATAGTGGTTGACCATGGTGCGAGGCCGCCCTTCGTTGCTAATCTCTGGGTATTATGGGCGAGTTTATACAAGGGGTACGATACTACAATGAAAGTTCTATTTTCGGTAGTCCCTTACGTGTTTATAAATCATCGGAGAATCGCCAAGGACATCCCAAGAGAAAAGCCCTTTGAATTTTACTCTACGGGTGTACTATTACAGTCCATCAGAGAGGTTCTTGCGTCCGAGGAAATATTTGATAGGTACGTTGTCCAGTTGATTGCTGAGATGCGGTGTCTGGAAGTGGACAATAACGAATACTTCAAAGGTTTCTTGAAGACTCCCCTGGAGTTGATATATCAGCATAACGTACGTGTTCAAGGCAGGCTTGTACAGGAATTGTTTTTAATGAATGTCTCGGAACATTTGAAATGGAGACAGATGGAGGAGAACCGGTACTTTTCTATGTTTATTTACTACCACGAAGAGTTCTACAATAACTGTCTCTTGGCTAAGATGATAGCTCCATCCCTCATGAATTCGGTATCTCAGCTAATTGTCAACCAGCTGTTCCTGAACGAGGAGTCTCTCCCCAAGTATTTCCACCAGGTGATTTATATTGGACAAGACATCGATGTTTTGAGATCATCTGAGGCGCATAATTTTCGAGTATTGGAGAAAGTGTTCTCCCTCTATGGAAGACATGATTTCTTTAAAGAGGCAGTACGGCGCGTGATTGACCAAGAGTTAGCTGAGGAGTCCAAGTCTTCTTCCAGAAATTTATTGAAAATCTTCGATAGGTTGCTCATGTGCCTCATTTTGCTCTCACTATCGGAAGATTGTCTCAATATATTCAAAGAATGCATATGCCATCATTTTGGTGGCGAGGTGAAATTCATGCAAACGTTTGTGAAATTCATTGAATCAGAAATGAAGCGATTGACCGAGAAGGGCCCAACAGGGCAGAATCGCAAGTTTACCGATTTTGCTGACCATTGGAGGACTACAGATACCGTTAGGGAAAACTTGATTACATTTGCAGTAAAGTTGAAGATGAAGGAGACCGTACTAGACATATACGGGAACTCTCTCTTCCGGAAATTTCTACTGAATGGCTCGGCGCTTGAACGACGGATCAATGACGAGGATAGGTTTGAGTTGAATCTCCTTGACGATTTCACTAAGACATTTGGCCAATGTGACGAGGTGGACAGGTTAGCGGATCTGAGATACAATATCAAGAAGGCCATGGAAGCGACAGTAGCCTTCGAGCATGCAAACCCGGCCAGTATTGTCGAGCCGATAATACTGCAGAGGAATAAAGTCCCCGTGTTGTTCCAAACGAACCATAGCGACGATCTAGCCGCACTGCGGTTACCGGAGGACATGGAGAGGTTATGGCAGGAGGCGCTGGCGTACGTCTCCGAGAGAGACTCGAGCAACAAACTGAAACATTTCGAGCCCCAGTACCACTTGCACCACTGCGAGATGGAATCCCCTTTCCTGAACCCGCAGACGGAGGCCCCACTCGTTCTACAACTGACCGTGTTGCAAGCATGTGTCCTGGACGGATTCAACGAGGAGGACACACTGGCCGTAGCAACGCTCTCCAAGCGACTGAACGTCGAAGAGACCGTTGTACAGTCTGCATTGAATTCTTTTGTCGGCATCGGCATGGTCATACCGTCCAATACTACAGCAGCGGGCGCTCCCATGTACTCTCTAAACGCGGACTTCACTCCGGACGTGACCAAAGTTAAAGACGGAAAGTTGCGGGTCACACTGCCGCGACCTTCGAGAGCCGCGGGCCCACGGAAGCGGCTCCAGCGGAGCGCAACCGCGGAGCACCCTGAGGGGTCGAGCGCTGTGTGGCAGCGCGAACTGCTGAAGGCGGCGATAGCTCGGGTGCTCAAGTCGAACACCGCGGGGCTGGACTACGACGCACTGCACGCCGGGACGCGCACGCAACTGCAAGGTTTCAGCGTAGGGGAGTTCAAGGACGCCCTGGAACTACTACAGAGGGACAGGTTGCTCTCGGAGTCCACGGGCCACTACAAATTGACCCTCTGACGCTGTACTTTGCGCTCATCGCGAAGCCCTAAACGTCAAAATTGGACAAAATTCTCGACGCAGAAAAAAATTTGTAGTGAACTGAAAATATTTCATATAAAAGGCGATTATGTATCGGCGACATCGAGAGACTTCCCGTAGTACCAGTTGTTCATACAGGGAAGTTGCTGCAGGTTTGGTGAAGCCATCCACTCTTACTGTCTAGAGATATGTGTGAACAGAAAGAGGTATTCACATCTTTCTGCACGTGACCAATTGTGAATGGTAGTAGCAGGCGTTGCTGCTGTTCCACATGTCGACTCGCACGTACATAACTACAAGTCCCTCTAGTATTATACCTTTTGCGAATGTCTGTACTATAGTGATGAGAATCAAACAGTGCATAGTTCAACTGATTTCTTTAAAGTGAAGATAAACAAAAACATCGAATATAGTCTTTCGCTCCTATCTGAACTGTACAGACACACCGTAACCACTTTCTTACTCTTGCCTCAGATCGTCTACTTGTAGCACAGCACTTGAAGTGTAGTTGTTACTGTCACTGTAACTGTCACTGTGGACCGCCACCTCGTACAAAGCGACCTTCTGCGGACCTTTAAAACAAGGAATACGTCACGAGCGTTTCGAGAGGTTTTAACGGATCGGCTGTTTGAAGCTGAACAAGGGACTCGACTTGGGAGTTACTTGGAAGGACGCAGTGGTCTGTTTACTGAGTTTGTGTGAGAGGTATTGTGTTGCTTTCTGGTTACTGCCACGTTGATATGACACTGGAAGATCTTTTCACGGGCTCTGTAGAGGAGGCCGTACGACTGGCTAACGAGAGAGGTTTGTGTCTGGCTGTTTACAACGCTGTGGGCCCCGTTTCTGCCTCAGATGGTGCTGAAAGTGACGACCAGTGGCTGACGCAATGGTTCAAGACTGGTGAGCAGGATTTGGAGATGTTGAAGCAGGTTTCCGTGTGGCTTAAGCTTGTTAAGGGCAGTCAGCAGTTTGGGTATTTTGAACAGTTGTTCCCGAATGTTAAAACACCTAGTGTTTACCTTGTACACCAGGGCCAGATCAAGTTGATCTTGGAGGGTGCCGGTGGAGATGCAAACTGGGAAAAGTTGGTCGCTACTCTTGATGAAATCGCTTCAAAAACGAAGAATCCTGCACCAGTAGCTGCCGGTTCTAACGAAGCACCAGGTCATGAACAGCCGAGGAAGAACGAGACTTTCAAAGAACAAGTGCAGAGAACGGCGCGCGAAAGCTACCAGAAAGAGGTAACACGTGAGAGGAAACTCGCGATGGAGGAACGGGATAGGATCTTGAAACTTGTGCAGGCGGATAAAGAGGAGAGGAAAGCTAGAGAACATATGTGGCATGTGGCTACTCAGGCTGAACAGCAGGAAGAACCAGAGGTGCCCTCCGTGCTGGATACTAACATCCATGACAACATCAAGAACAGAAGTATACTCAATAAGGAGACGTGTATTTTGCAAATCAAACTGACGGATAGCACCAACTTGAAGCACACTTTTTCGTCTAAAGATACGTTGAACGATGTCAGGACATGGGTTGACGCGAACAGAACCGACGGGAACGTGCCCTACGCATTCCACAGAAACGTACCACGGTTCACTTTTCAAGAATCGGACGAGTTGAAAACCCTTACCGAATTGGAACTGGAACCAAGATCGTCATTGCTGCTGAAACCCCTGGATATAAGGGCAAGGAGGCTGCACGTTGTCGAGGTGGAGAACCCGGGTCTTTTCGGGAAAGTATACAGTAATTTCTCGTCGTGGTGGAACACGGCTCCCGAGGGCGGTGCAGAAGCACACTCCGGTAACCGCCTTTACGAACCAATGCCCAACTTCCTCGGTCACAACTCCACGTCGACAACGCACCTTGCATTGGATGGAGGATCCTCCAGCGCAAATCTGAACTCAAGACCGGTATCCCCCAACGTCGTCCAGTTCCGCAACACAAACGACGAGCGTGATGAGGATGAAGAGAAGGAAACATACAATGGTAACGCAGTGAAACTGGAAAAGAGAGACGATGACGATAAAAACAAATGATTGTAACATCAAAGTTTAGTATAGAGTATATACATTTCCCCCAATGTTTATATATACCAATGCATTATGTATTTAACTGTGAGTTGAAAGTCTTATCTTGCTTCAAAAGAGAGTTATATCACCTTATGATTCAGGAATTAGATGCCTTTCGGCTTCCTCGATACCGGGAGACACTCCACTGTCAGATACACTTTGTAAATCGGGAAGTTTTTTCCCTTTAATGTCCAAATCATGGAATTTTTCAGTCACCTTTTCCACTGCCTTATCGTCTTTGGTTTTCAATTCTTCCTCTTGTAGTTCCTGCAACTCTTTTTCCAATTCATCATCCAAGGCATCCTCCCTTGTGGTGTTTGTATTGGTCAACGCATCGCCAATCTCCTCTGTCTTCTCATTCTCTTCGTTCAATTCTTCCATCAGCTGCCCAACCTTGTCAATGGAACCAACGTACTTATTTATCGAACTGATAACCTCCTTCGAGTCTGTTAAAGTATCAAAGATCAATTGATTCGTCAAACAATTGTCTATCTGACTTTTTACAGTTTTCAAATTATCCAAGTACTGATACAGTCTGTTCAGGTATTTCAAAGAGAGCAGTTTTGACCGCTTGTGCTGCTTACGAGAATTTTCGCTCAGTAGTTTGTATGAGGCATCATCTTCTCTGGACTGTAGTACACCTATCTCTTTCCTCAGTTTTTCAATTTGAGTCTCAATGTTGTCGATCCCACTTTTAACATCCACAATACGCCTATCATTTTCGGTAACATTGGAGGAAAAATCTCCTGGAAAATCTCCGACAAGAACAGGATCAACAAGCTTGATAACTCCCCCCTCCCGTTTAATAATGTGCCGTTTGTTCTCCAAATAAAACAGCATAATATCCAAGCTCTCACTGTCCGAAGGAAACATGTCATCCATACCCAGTTTTGTCCAAAACTGGGGCACATTAAATACAACATCGGTGATACCTGTCGCGTATTTTGTTATCCTCTCTCGTATTCTATTATATATCTTTTGATACTGCCTTTCTAGAGCATTCATAGAAATGAATTTAATCTCCTTCAAATATGACGTTCCCTCGTTCTGTCGCGTAGTAAACGACCGTGAACGGTAAAATTTCGAACCGAACCACTTCAAGTAATTGGAAAATCCGTTGGACTTCCGTTCCACAACGCTATTCTCATTAAAGAACAGGTTCATGCACTTGATAGAGCCATTCGCAACCAACTGATCAAGCACAACGTCGATACTTTTCGGTCTCCCATAATTCTCTAAGGACAAATCTTGCAGTAAGCTCTCCCCAGACCTAAATATCACTTCGTCAAATAGGTACTTTCGGTTAAAGAATTCCTTCCATGTCTCGATATTTGCCTTATACCCATCAGGGTTTAAATTTTCCAAACTTCTAAAGTCTTTGTAAAGAGAAGGTATTCTAGATGGTGGTAAACTCATGCCCAAATGTGAATGGGTTACCGGTTCGGTATGCCTTGAATAATCTGTTATCGAACACTCCTTAGCAACACTCTGGTACCAATTTTTTTTACCAGCCTCTTCAAAACTTGTAGTAGAGAGATGTGATCTGGAAAAAAAATAAATCAAGAATTAAGAGAGATGGAAAGATAAAATATTCTGCGACGCACTGCGAGATCAATCTTGAAATACCAACCCGGTATATACTATACATACATTTACACACTCTATCAATACTAAAAAGGAATAATATGAGAAACCCGTTCTATAAATACAACGAACCAGCCGAGACGATATCTCTATGTATCAATTTCAAGACCGTTTCCATCTTTTCGCGCAATGCTGTGTTTCCGATGGTGTTAGCAACATCAACCAACTCTTTAACCAACTCCTCCAATCTCTTGAACATTCTGATCAGGGATCCCTCGTAAACATCAGTCATTTTACAGATCTGGGTGAATGTGGCACCTTTACACCACTCGTAGACAACTTCCATTAGCTCGTGTCTAAAGCTTTCAACGTAATCCTTCTCCACAACCTCCATTTTCGAATCCTTCATGATCTTCGCAATCTTCGAGGCAAGCTCTCTCATATTTTTGAGCGGTTCGGCTAATTCTGGCTTCAATCTTGGTGCCTCTTTGCAACGTTCCTGGAAAGAGAAACATGACAACAAAGCGGCAGCTTGTTCCGGTTTCAACTCATTGAAATTACCGTTAAAGATTAGCTCCGTCAATAGCAGTTCATCACCACTGGAAATGTCGCACGCCACTCTACCCTTTAACTCGATAACATCATTTGGTGTACAGAACCCCAAACGACGCAACACCCTCTTACGGCGACGAAGGTCGTCTAATTGAATAACCGATTGTGATTCAGTGATCTTATGTTTCAACTGTCTCATATCAGTTTCTATGGCGTGCTTTCTGCTAAATTGGTTGTACAACTCACTCAACTTAGCAGACCCACTGAGCGGGTTGGAGTAAAGTTTAGCTTCCAAAACTTTGATCTTCCTTAATAACTTTTGAAAGTCCTCATCTTCAATCTTCATGTTCTTGATTGGGTCGAGTAGCGGGATTCCCTTGGGATGTCTGCGCTCTACCTCCTTCAACGATTTGCCAACTGTATCTTTTTGACCATTTGCTTTGACGTCTTTTGGCATGTATAGACGCAGGTTACCAATGGCGTGAATCGACTCCAACGTAATAGGAATAATGACACACATAGATTTTTCACCCTCTTTAGCGGGTCTAATACCTTCTGGGAAATCTGTTGTAAAAGGTTTTAGTAGGTTGACAGGAGAATCAATATACATGGTGGCGACAACAACATTCACAATGTACGACTCATGGTCAGTGTAAACGGCAGTTGGATTACGCTTATTGATACGCTTAGCAAAATCAACCACAGCACCCCAACCATAGTTTTCGGTCCCATTGACAACGACTTCTACCAATCTGCCTGGCTGTAGAAAACTCAACACATTTGCAGGGTGTGTCATGATATGGCGAACATCCTCGTTGTAGCTGTCCAATGTTTGTCTCAGTTCGTAATACGATTTCACGTTTTCTTCATCTTCAACATGAATAGATTCGGCTTCCTTGCCCAGTTCCAAAAGTTTCTTCTCCATCACAGGTACAGAGACCACATTTTGGAATTGGTAGAAGGAGTGTTCGAGCATAAATTCTGGAGATATCCCTTCGACTCTCATCAAATTCAAAATCATATTGTAGCCTAGATGGAATGCAGAATCCAAACGATCAGCTTGACCCTTAACCATACCTTTGGCAACTTGAGGCTCCATCTTTTCATCGATCATCATGATAACTATACCACGATCATCTAACCCACGACGACCGGCACGGCCTGACATTTGAATGTATTCCCCACCTGAGACCCAACGGAATTGCTTACCATCCCACTTTCTTACAGATGTGAACACAACGGTTTTGGCAGGCATATTCAAACCGATAGAAAAGGTTTCAGTAGCAAATAGTACCTTCAGGAACCCTTCTTGGAATAAAATTTCAATAACTTCCTTAAGAATTGGAAGCAAACCAGAATGATGGATACCGATACCTCTTCTTAGCAACGGTAAAATGTGCTTAATTTGGGGCAATTCTCTATCTGTTTCCGGAAGCAGAGCAATGGCATTGGTGAATATCTTTGTCAAAGCATCTTTTTCATCGTCTGAGTTAAAGTCCAGCTTTGACATCTTCAAAGCTAGTTCTTCACAGTCACGTTTACTGAAGGAAAATACAATGACCGGGTTGTACTTCTTCTTCCAAATCATCTTCACAATTTTGTAGATGTCACCTTTGGAGTCACCCTTGGCTGCACCCCCCTTGAATGTCTGACCTTTTTTCCCTCTGGCATTGACGGAATTAGGGTCATCACCTACCTGATTACTGATTGAGGCCATGGCTTTCTGGAAATTCTCTTCTCTGAATGTGCTCTTCTCATCGACAACCAGATATATACCATCACCATGGCTTGGAAATAGATAATGTTGCAGGGGAGTAGGACGGAAATTGGTGTAAACAATGTGACAAGGTTGAGAATGAATTTTGCAAATCCACTCTGCAAATTCCATGGCATTAGGAATAGTAGCGGATAGAAAAACATAGCGGACCTTGTCGGGCAACAGAATGATTGTCTCTTCCCAAACTACACCGCGCTCTTTGTCTCTCATATAATGCACTTCATCGAAAATGACCCATGCAACCTCCCTCATCACCTCACTACCTCTGTACAGCATACTTCTTAGAATTTCGGTGGTCATGACCAAACAACCAGCATCAGGGTTGATGGTAATATCACCGGTCATTAGACCGACATCACCAAAATCAGCTAGGAGTTCTCTGTATTTCTGATTAGACAAAGCCTTGATAGGAGAGGTGTAAATAACTCTTTGTTTCTCCCTCAAAGATTGTGCAATTGCGTATTCTGCAACCACCGTTTTACCAGCAGATGTATGGGCAGAAACTAGAACGGATTCTCCTCTATCAATACAGGAAACAGCAGTGTCTTGGAAAGGATCAAGAGTGAACGGATAGGTTCTCGCTTCATTTATTCTCTTGTGCTCACCAATTGGCTTGTAATCGTAATTTGGAGGCAAAGCGACTTGATGACGCACTTGATGGGACAACCTCATCTTACCTTCTGCCTCATCAGCTGCCGTTAGAGTTGTAATAGCTTCAACCTCTCTGGATGCCTCTTGCTCAAAAGAGTCTGCAAGTACGGGAACAACAGGTTCCTTTGGTTTGGGCCCTGCAGACTTATTTGGCCTTATCTTCTTGGTTTCAACGCCTTCATCTTCAGATAGTTCGTGCTTTTTCTCGTTCTCGGTATATGTGTCTACAGGCTCTTCCTCTAAGTTCTGTTCCACAACCGCTGGCTTCTCCTCAAATACATCAAATAAATCTGACTCCATTGCGAAGAGAGACAGAGCGCTGTGTGTCTATTCAAGGTCTTCGTAGATGCCTATTAACTACACTCTTCTTTACTTATAACGACTTATAAAAATTTTTCATTTCATTGAATTTTTTTTTCAAACTCATCGCCAATTTAATCCACTCCGGCGCTAGTACATTAAGATTGCTGAATGAACCCTGGTGGAGGGTGTCCTGTTGATCAGGGAAGGTCCTACATATTATACAGATGTTAGCTTAAAAATTGGCAGCTTTGGGTATCATATGTCTATATAAATATGCCTTTCTATGCATTAGTTGGAAGTTGAATGTCTTCAGTTATATGCCCATCGGCATCTATGATGTTGAGATTTTTCATGGCATTCCACTTTTCACGATCATATTCACCCATGACGATATCAGGATAAACATTCTCAGAACCTGTACTCTCTTGATTGGAAATATTTCTCTCAGGGACGGAGTTCATTGCCCTTTGCCCCAACGTGATGTTTTGTATGGTCATATCGTTCATGTTTTGCGGGTCGTCGCCTGTTATCGTGTCGTTGGGGTGCTTGTAAAAAATGGAACTTGCAGACCGAATCGCCTTCTCTACGGTTGCCATGCTGTGTGGCCTTGCATCGCCATGATATAAGCTTTTACGCTGTGGGGATTGTGGTTGCTGATGCTGTGTTTGTCCATTACTTGTAACAGATATACCTGAGACAGACTTACTTGGTGAATGTGCGTTCTGTAGCATGTGCAAATAACTGAAATCTATGCTTTTCCCTCTTTCGTGTGAAAAATCCGACATGTTATAACTATTCTCTCTATCAAATGAGTTCTGTGCTATTTTATCAGACATGCTAGATAGTGACAGTTTTTTCCCAATTCTTTTGAATCGTTGTTTTGTCGGCGAGGACTGTACAGATTGACTGACATTTGCGTATGTGCCAGAGTATTGGAGCTGGGAATTTGTTCTAGTATGATTTAGCGGACCAGTATATCCAAAGAAACTGACTGATGCTCGTTTCTTTACACTATTGCTATTCCCTGTCAAAGCACCGCCACTCATAATCGAGGCAAGAGATTTTGTTGGTGAATGTTTCGTTACAGTTCTGGATGGACTGTTTGATTTTCTATCATCGAAAAGCGTCGTTGCGATGTTTCGTTGTTGCAAACTTTCCTCTATGATCTGACTTTCGTTTATGTCGTGGAGTGTAAAGTCATTCAAATATTCATCCAGTTCACTAATGTTATCTGATATGGGAGTAGTATCAATCTCTGTAGATAGTATACCCTTTAGCTTTGAAAAAGGCTCCGGCTTCTTTACTGGAAAACTGAAATCTTGCTTCGTTTCAAGTTCCGGATCCGATGATACAGCAGCAGCTATAGATGGCGTGATATTTTCACTATTGACATACTGGAATGGAGAAAGCAAAGTGTCGTCGTCGTACGTTTTCATAGGTTTGTTTTGATCATCTGAAGCTTTCCTCATGTATCCCAGCTTATCATTCCTCCACATATTCAAACTAATATTCGAGGGGAACTCGACGTGGTTTGAAGTCCCTACATGGTAGTCAGCTCTGCCGTCGTTGCTAAACCTTAATCGTGGAGCAGGTGACAAAGGATCATGCGTCGTGCCCGTAGGCACATTCAACGTTTCAATATCTCTTTCGACGGCATTAACTTCTTTGAGTCCGGTTCCTACATCAGGAATAAGAGGCGATTCAGCTCTTGATGTCACAGGGTCTAGTGTCGTGTTGTTTGAATTATGTGCATGTAGAAATGGGGGTAATAATGCATTATCAATTCTTTCAATGGCATCCTTTTCTTTTGCTAATCGTGGAGATTTATCGGATGTGCTGAAATTAGCCAAATATTTCTCATCGTCATGTTTGGGTTCAATAATGGAATATCTCCCCTCATCTGCAACCGTGTCCCGGCTAACATCAATATTTGAACGGTTCAATAGGTTTACAAAACTCCTTGGTAAGTCTGAGATAGTGGACAAGCGAGTTAAATACTTCACATTCAAACTCATCTCCTTTTTCTCCTGTGCCGGTTTATCTGGAACTTTATTTTTCAACTTATTATTCTTTCTGTTAGATTTAAATCTGAACCTTTTACCCTTGAATCTTAACTTATGAGCCGGATTTTTTCTTGACAATATGCGGGATTCGGTCTCAATATCAGGTGCATATGTTCCGTGATTCAATGGTTGTCTTATCGCACCATTGTTACTGATATTCCGTCTATCTGACAGAATATCGGCTCGACCTAGTTGATGTTTTATAACAGAGCTGTTAGAAAACGTGTCATTAGACATTTTCTTGTTTAATTTTTTGATCATCCAATCCACGTTTCGATTTTCGGTGCCTTGACTATAAAATACACTTGTCAAATCTGGTGTCAAAGTTTGAGCAGAGTCCTTCATGGGTACAAACTTGTTGTGTAGGACGTAACTGTCATCTTCGCCGCCAAATCCTTGTTTTTCTTGGTCAATTGCGTTACCACGTTCCGGTTTAACGTAGTACACCAGGTGATTTGAACCAAGAAATATTCCGTTAATGAAAAGATTGAGGAGTAACGCTGCTTCTAATGTGACTAATAGATCTTGATGTGTTCTGCTCCCACTGCTTCTGATTATAGTCCTAGAGTTCTTCACTAACGAATTGAAGAATTCCACTGTGCAACCGAAATCGATTAGTTGCAATACCAGAATGACAAACTGTTGGTATATGAAAGCCTTATCAGACACAGAGGTTCTGCGCACTAGGGTGTAGAAAACTAACAGAGAATATAAAAAGCTGGACACTGTTATAACGATAAGCACGGCTTCCGTCTTGTGATAGAGTGAGATCAATGCGATTGAGAGTGACCCAGTGAGCAATGAGATCAGGATTGTCCCCATTGCCAAGGATCGAAGCATGGTGAAATTCTTTCGCATCCCGACCAGCAGCTCTCAATCGATAGTAATACTGATATTCGTTATAACAGTTGAGCATTGTGTTCCAGGTCCCATGGGGTTCAGGACTTATAACTTGTTCCTTCCCGCCGGTTTGTGGAAACTTGTAAAAATTAAATATTTACCTTTTACTCTTTTAGGAGGGCAAAATGAAATCATGTATTAACGTCCCATCCAGAATTACCCAACTAGGAAACTGTTACATTATCTATGCAGGTAAGGCCATGGTCTGTAGGTACAGGATGATTGCAATTGGCATTGTGTATCACTGGTACGAGCCACGACTACCGTTGGCTTTGAACAAATGATTGCTCTTTGCATTGGGGTTGTTCATGAGCGGGATACTGCTATAAAAGTAAGAGGAGGAGAGGTGGAAGTAGAACACCTTTACATATGACAGTCGATAAATGATGGAGGGAACGTGTTGGGTGTAGAGCTTCATTGTCAGGTAACTCAAGGATACTCCTACTTGGTACGGTACAAACTGATCTCGGACTGCTTGAAGTACCGTCTTCCGTCCTCATCGATGATGACGAGGTTAAGATAGTTCTTGATGTTGAAATAGTTGCAACTCATGTTCGGTGTCAAGTCGTACCCACTCAAGAAGAGCCTAATCGGTATCGTTTCGCCCTTCACTGGGGAGCCGTCCATTATTTCATACCTTACAGAAGTTGAGTCCAGTAAAAAATTTGATGGTTTTAACCCTGACGTCTCTCTTGTAAGCAGACTCAACTCCATGTGTCGGACTTTCAATCGCGTTAAAAGGAAGTATATCCTACCAACGATAACGTCGTTCAGACTGTACTGTGCTTTCGAATACTCAAACTCAATATGGAGACAATTTTCAATTCCGATGTCTAGCCTTACTGGCTTTGTCAATGCGCTGGGGGGTGTATTGGTGGTCTGTGACGTTGCTCCTGCTGCATCTGGGACACTTCCTTGGACATTTGGCTCCCCTATAGGAGGTGTCATGTCCTTGAAGAGATGGACCCAGAATTTCTTTGTCTTTGATATATCAGTAGATTTCCTCATTACTGTGACTTTGACGTAATAAGTGACGTCGACGTTCTTGCCCCTGTAGGACTCGTATCTTTTGCTCAAATCTTTGAAAGCAAACGAGAAGCTCTCGGAGTGGTTCAGTTCACCCGCGGGGCACAGATCGTAACTCAAACAGAGGAACTGATCTACGGGCTTCTTCTTCGGGTCGTCGTAGTTATACAGAGAAGAATTACTGTTCAGTTTGGAGTTACCGTTCGTGCTAGTAGTATTGCCCCCTGACGTCTTCACCATATCAATGGATCCAATGACGGACACTTTGACCCCCAAATGGTCTATACTCCTCCCGTCACGAACGCGGAGAGTAACGAGCCCTGCAATGGACTCACCATCCTCGTACAGGGGCAGCGATTCCTTCACCGTTTTGGTACTTGAGCCACCTTTGAAAATATCAACGTGCTTTCTGTTCTCCTCCCCATCGAGCAGTACCTCTATATCTATTGGTGATTTAAAAAATATACTCATCTGGCCCCGTACTTTAATATAACTGATATGTCCTGTGTCTGGGTGATATACTGAGCCCTCTACCCGCCACACTGTGCACGATACCCTTCCAATGCTATTTCAAACAACGACTGACAGACGGAAAATGGAAAACGCACCCAAAAAAAGAGGAAAATGCTACTTTTACGTTACTGTTAACTACTACTTCTACTATTACTACTATATATACATGGTGCTGTGGTATACAATGAGGGTCCACTGCTGCATCATTCTTCAGCGGAGGTGTCGATAGGCTTGTTGTAAACGGACATTAGCCCGGTTATTCTTTCGTCGCCCCTCAATTCCTGGATCCATTCGCTTCCTCTCTCTTGTCCCTGCTTGACCCACCTCTTGGGCCAGTCTTGTTCTTCACCTTTGCCCAGCGCCAGGTCTGTAGGGTACTGGAATGGTCTGACATCACGCTGGTTCACGAGCTGTGTGACCTCTGAGCAGACTTCCTCTGCGTGTCTCCTCTTCAGGTAGAACCTGTAGATCCTCTCTGGGATTGTGAGGAAGCCGATGAGGTTCGGGATCGGGATGACGAGCACCGCTTGGTGTAAGAGTATCGGAACATGCGTCTTCGGGTCTCTTATAATGGCAGACCCCAGTTCGGGGAGTCCCAGTGGAGGAGTCTCCACTGCGGAGTAGTCATCTGGGGAAATGAACGGTTTCAGCACTTTGGTGTCTGTGACTTCAGGTTCAGTCTCCGCTGGGTTTTCTGGTGCAGACTCTGCGGTCTTCTCAGGAAGGTCGTCGAGAGGTGATGCAGCAACGTCCGCTAACGACACCTGATCCTCGCTGCTGGGCTTTACGTTACCTGTATTAGTCTCGGGCATATTCGATGGAGTGTCGATGGAGCTTGCCTCTGTCTCTGACGCGGGTTCTGGCGGGTCCAGTGGTCCCAACAGTCCCTCATGCAGACCATTGATATACTCTTTGTACGCACCCCTCCCGAGACAGATCACGCCACCGCTGAGTCTTGCATCCTCCGTCTGCGCATCCTCACTGACGATCTCTTGGGGGGGAGGTTTCTTGTAGAAGATCCCGACGATCTTTCTAAAATCGAAGTTCTGTTTGAACTGTGGGTCCCCCGCCTCATCATCACCATCACTCTCACTCCGTACCACAGTAGGAGCAGGGTTCAACCCTTGCTGCTGCTGCTGTACAATCCTTTGCCTTCTCAGCGACCGCATCTCGTTGGCGACGTACGTTCTAATAACGCCCTGTCTGTCCTCGTCCACGATGTTGTAGTCAACCCCAGCGTAGAACAGGATCGGCTTCACGTACCGTCTCCACAGTTTCAACGACGTATCCAAGTAGTCGTTTGGCGGCGGCGCGATGAACACGGTGACCTTCCGCGGCAGTCTGTCCACTGGCATCCGGGCCTCTGCCCTCCCACGCACTGAATCCGTGTACTCCGCAATGACCCGCCTCTGTTTGTACTTGTCGAAGGCAACTCCGCCAACCCCCGCGGCGAGCACAGACCAAAAGATCATCCAATTCCTGGAGGGCAACTTGATCGCCGGGATGCCCATTGCCCTGAGTGCCGGGTTCGAAAACCCAGTGGGTTTCTTCGCAGTCGGGGCAGCAGCACCAACTCCCTCTGCGGGTTTCACTGGACCGGGATCAGACATGCCCTAGTGTGTGTCCCTCTTAAAGCACCTTTACGGTTCTAAACTCAGCAAATGGTCATTGCATCAGTACGTTCTGATATAGAAATATAATATAAAATATTTTCCAACGCTTATTGCATGTACGTGCGAGGAGATCTGTCCAGGGGAGAACGTCTATATCTGAATGTTCCTCCCCCCAAAACTGCTCACCCTTTGGCTAATGTCTTGGGTTCTCGCACTCGTCTGCCCAGTTGAGGTTGAATCTGCCCTCCGGGGCGTTGTACTGCACTATTTTGTCGATGACTCCCTGTGCCGTGTTCGCGACTTGTACGATCTCCCCGTTGCTCTCGCTGATGAACCCGTTATCGATTGAATTCCTGATGAATGCAAGTAACGAGTCGTAAAACCCGTCGATGTTGAACAGCACGATCGGCTTGTTGTGAATCCCCAGCTGCGACCACGTGATGCACTCCATGATCTCCTCGAAAGTACCGTACCCGCCGGGCATAGCGACGAACGCGTCACTCTCCTTCGCCATCATCCTCTTCCGCGTGTGCATATCAGACACGACGGTCGTCTCCCCGCACGCCCGCGACAGCGGCGTCGACCCCTTGTGTTTATCCACCGTCATCGACAACTGTTCGTTCAACCCGTCGTCGTCGTCGTCGCCGCCACACCGTTCCCTCTCCTTCTCCACCAGGGCATCAGGGATAATCCCATGGACCCTCCCGTCCCTCCTCACACCCATTGCCGCACTCGCAATAGACCCCATCAACCCAGTAGTCCCGCCACCGTACACCAACTTCCACCCAAGCTGGTACAACAACGCACCGAGCTTCGCAGCCTCCTGCCCAAACAGCTCACTGTTCCCAGCAGACGAACCGCAGTATACACACACACTCTGCACCGTCATCACGCCGTCTCTTACTGCCCTTTGCCCTCTGCATCCAACTACAACTACAACCACAACCCTCTCTCGCTGCGAATTATTCCTTCACTGTTTTTTGTTTTTCCACAACTTCATGACCTCGAGGGTTGTTTCCCAGAGAGCGATGCGTTGCTATTTAAGACGTCGGTTCTTAGTTGGTTCTGCGTTGGCTGGTTGGTTCCCTGAGGCGAGGTAAGTGGGGGATGCGCTGTCAGGTGGAACAACAGCAGCGGACGCAGCAGTGGGCGGAGGAGGGGGTCGTTCATGGCCATATTCACAACTACAACAACGTCACGTATATTCATGGACATGTCCACAGGAATGGGAGGGCAGGGGAGGATGGGGCTGGCGCTGATGGGGCCAGTGGTCCGTTGTCGCCGGAACGCTCATTGTTGTTGCAGCAACAACAACAGCAACAACAACAGGGAAGGCATGCGCTCGCGGATGAGTGTGAGAACTTTGAGTTCTTCGATTTCCATGGGGATATGGCCTCCAGTGGTGGTGCACCGTACTACCCGCTCATGTCGTTGCCCAATGGTGGTGCCGCTGGTGGCTCGTCACTGGGGCAGAAACGGTTGTTGGAGCAAAGCTGTCGCCCGAGTGCCAAGAGGGTAAAGTCCGAAGGTGCGAAATTGAACGCTGGGTCACCCTCTCAGGGGGATGACTGTAGTTGTGCTCCACAGGTACTAGAAGTATGTTGCGATGTAGACCATATGGAGAACAAGGACCCCTGTGTAGATGCAGATGCAGTCGACTCCACGACCGCAAAAGTACCGCCGTTGGTGCAACCGACAACGACTGCCAACTCTAGGTGTCCGCCTTGGAACTACCACGATGAGCTTTTGCACGGGGGAGCCGTTTCCAGTAGTAATCAATTGAATGCGACCATGAAACAGTTTATAGACCTGAGTTGCGACTTGGACTGTGCGTCGTTAGGGTTCTCACCACCGGAACAATTGCCCAACAACCCGGGCTCGATCATGCAGAACAGTAAAGATCAGGTGGCCGTAGATTTCTTCGACAGGTACTGCCAACTCTGCGAGAACAATGAGGCTCACCAGCAGCACGTCTACGGGGACAACGACGCCGCTGCTAAAATCGGTAAACAACACGCTCACGCGGCGACGGTGCCGCTGGAGAACCAGTTGAAAACAGCAGATATGAAGATACTCGAGGACCTTTGCAACATTTCATCTCTCTACGAGGCACCGCTGGCAAAACACATGAACCACACGCATCACAACCATCTTGAGGAGCCCACGACCTCGGGGGGGAACACGACGGAAAATGTTAACCTGCTCGGTGGCATCACCAGGGCTGGATCCACGGAACCACAGGAGAGTGTGGCCCAACAGCACAGCGACGGGCACAACAACAATCACCACCACCACCATAAAATACACCTGCACCCACATAACAAGGATCCAACTTTATCACAACAGACGACACCGCTCACTCCGAATAGCTTGCTGACTGCGGGTGGGGACGATCCACGCAACACAATAGACTTCAACTGGATCTTTAAGAAGAACGAGCCAGATGCTCTCCATTGCAGATGGGACCATTGTTCGCACACGAGTCCCTTTGAAAACTTGATAGACCTGCAAAAACATATGTTCATGGAACACATACCGCAGGGCACGAGTTACGACATCGATGACTACCTTTGCAACTGGCAAGACTGCCACTTCCAAGGGCAGGACGTTTGCTCCCTGGTCAATCACATCAACGACAACCACGGGATCAACTTCAACATCAAAGTCCCAGAACCAAAGGTGAAGCCGGAGAAGCAACCCACTACAAAACTGATCCACACGGATATGCGAAACGAACAGGACCCAGTCGAATGCAATTGGGGGGGTTGTCACTTGAAGTTCAGCTCTTGCAAAGAACTGAACGACCATCTAGAAAACGACCATCTCCCGAGAGGGCAGTCGCAGTACACCTGTTCTTGGACCGGCTGCGGTAAGACATTTACACAACGACAAAAGATAGCACGCCATTTGAAGGTGCACACCCGGTACAAGCCGTACAAGTGTCCGCAGTGCCAAAAATGTTTCTCCAGCGACGAAACTCTGAAACAGCACCTCAGGATCCATTCGGGCGAAAAACCGTACCATTGCGATATCTGCGGGAAACGGTTCGCGATATCCTCATCTTTGAAGATCCATGTCAGAACGCATACGGGCGAAAAACCACTACAGTGCACCGTCTGCGGCAAACGGTTCATCGAATCGTCCAACCTCAATAAACACATGAAGACGCACGAGAAGGGGTTCCAGTGCTCGAAGTGCCACAAGAAGTTCCCAAATAAGAGCAAGATGGAACTCCATTCAGCGCGTTGCAAGTAGCAATATTCTTAAGTTCAATAGGCCGTCTCACACGACCCACAAACAACAGATAATTGCATTCCCTGGAAAGGCAACCTATATACATAAACCTACATGTACAGGACCCCCCAGCTCTGCTTCTATACCAGTTAACTGTGGTCGGGGCCTATGTTAGGGGCGAAACCATCAGAAATTATACACTATGGAAAAATATTCATATATAATATATAATAATTGGTGTATGTTCAGCTCTACGGTAGTGTATTCTTTGTACTCTCTGGGTACTGTTTGTTGGATTTGCAATCACGGGAAGTACAAAGGTGTAGCACGATGAATGATTGTATACGTTATGTCTCGAAGCTGTTTCAGTGGGGGAACGACCATATCCAAAGGGAGCGCCCTGCCAACTCGGAACTAGAGGCTGTCTTTAACGAGATTAACAAGAGGACAGCCCATATGGGTGCTGACCACAGTGCTGTGCCTGCTGGCCTTGTTGGATCGGCACAATTTGTTGTTGAGTGGACCAAGTATCTAACGCACAAGATCGTGCAGTTCCATGACAATTTTGTCTCCTACCAGGTATCGTTTCTTGTCATGGCCACGGTTTTGATTGTCCTGGGGACTCTGCTTTCTGTGAAGTCTATCCCTACCACAGCATTGCCACCTACGAGAGAGCATCATTTGTTCGACCCAACGGACAACGAAGTCAACTCAGAATGCCTGATCAAGGACATGAATAAGAACAAGAGTGGCCGTTTCGAGTGTGCATCGGCATCGCTGCATGAGGACGACTGGGTTAGCGGTGACATTTCAGCGGGCCACGCATTCGTCGCCCCGATCGTAATCACGGCCACATTAGTGGGTCTGTACTACCTTCACCACTGGGGGAAACTGCCCCATTTCGCGCGCATCTTCCGTTGGTTCGTCCTGGGGGAAGGTTGCTTCAGCGTTATCTCCGTGACGGCAAACATTTGGCGGTCCACTCTCCGTGTCGTGTGCCACAAGTACCGGTGTAATCCACTGAGAGTGGCACCCAGGTACCGGGTCTCGTTGGTGGATGATAACGCGGAGGCACATAGCATAAACGATGGGTGTGTCGACGTGAATCCGTACTACCATGACCAGTCCCTTGGTGGTAGAGGGGTGCGCGATGAACAAGACGTGAGTGACAAAACGGGCAAGTTGAGAAGGTGCGGTAGATGCGAGGCGATGAAGCCTACGGCGATCCCCATGGAGCAGCAGCTGGCGAACGTGTATTTCGATTGGATCCAAGTGGGGTCGCTGTGTTTTGCAGGATTTACAAGTTGGATTTACTACTGGCACCCGAACAACTGGATCGTGTCCAACATTCTGTCCATGAATGTGACCATTTGGACCATCAGCCGTTGGAACCTCAAGGATCTGAAAGTCGGTATCCTGTTGCTATGCGGGTTGTTCCTGTACGACGTGTATTTCGTGTTTGGGACAAACGTCATGGTCACTGTAGCGAATAACCTGGACTTACCCGTCAAACTGCTGTTGCCCACTGCTGGGAATGGAGACTCTGCGGGTTCTGGGGTCAGTAGTGGGTTGAACTACGCACTTTTGGGATCCGGGGACGTGATTTGTCCCGGGTTGTTCATCTCGATGTGTTACAAGTTCGACATTTGGCGGTGGCATTCGATACACGAGGACACCGAGTTCCACCTGTTGAACTTGGGCCGGTACGTGGGACGTTACTCGGCGATTGCGCTAGCAAGCTACATATTCGCCCTGTGCGGTTGCTTCGCGGCAGCCGATGTGTGGGACGTTGCGCAGCCCGCCATGCTGTACGTCGTTCCCTGCCTGGTCGGCAGTGTTTCGTTAGTGGCCTACGCAAGCGGGGACTTCCTAGAGTTCTGGAACTTCAGCTACGACACTGTTTTCGTGGACACCACACCGGGCAGCGCTTCGTGCGAGCCCGCCAGCAGCGACTTGGACATCCTTCTCGACGACGGCAGTGCAGAGCGCATGGGCTACGACGAGGACGCGGACGCGGACTACGTTTCTGGTGACGCGTCATCTGGAAGTGAGGACGACGAAGACGCCGACGCCGACGCCGCCGCCGACGACGAAGTGGCGCAAGAATGATCCCGAGTCGTCGTGACTCCAGCTCTTATCAGAGACCTCGAGGCGACAGAGTCATGCATTTTTACGTCGTTCAGATTCTGACGCCTTCCCGTTTCGGACGCTTCTCGCTGTCGTTATATAATAATAAGCGTTTTTGTTCAATGTTTCCACACCGTTTGGCCGTTTGGATGTGGGCGATAGAGGAGGGGGGAGGTTGGAACTTGCAATACAGACACCCAGTAACGCTCAATGCTTAGGTTTCAGGCGCAAAGTTTGCTACGGTCCAATTTCAAGCAGTTTCTGAGACTGCAGAGTACGGTTTCCATCCCGCAGACTCAAAAGGGTGTAATCTTCTATGAGCACGGTGGGGATCTTCACTATAAGGACATTCCGGTCCCCAAACCCAAGCCCAACGAGATCCTGGTGAATGTGAAGTACTCTGGTGTGTGTCACACAGATCTGCATGCCTGGAAGGGTGATTGGCCGCTTTCCGTGAAGCTGCCTCTCGTTGGTGGTCACGAAGGTGCCGGTGTCGTCGTTGCCAAAGGATCCAACGTCAACAACTTCGAAATCGGTGACCTGGCCGGGATCAAGTGGCTGAACGGGTCGTGCATGTCTTGTGAATTGTGTGAGTCTGGACACGAGTCCAACTGTGAGCACGCAGATCTCTCCGGGTACACCCACGACGGGTCCTTCCAGCAGTACGCTACTGCGGATGCGGTGCAGGCTGCGAAGATCCCCAAGGGGACCAACTTGGCCGAAGTGGCCCCAGTGCTTTGTGCTGGGATCACCGTTTACAAAGCGCTGAAGGAGGCTTCTTTGAGCCCAGGCCAGTGGGTGTGTATCTCCGGTGCCGCTGGGGGGTTGGGTTCTCTTGCTGTGCAGTACGGGAAGGCCATGGGTCTGAGAGTGGTCGGGATCGATGGTGGGCCCGGTAAGGAGGAACTGTTCAAGTCTCTCGGTGGGGAAGTGTTCATTGACTTCACAAAGCAGAAGACAGACAGCGACATGGTTGCTGCGATACAGAAGGCTACCAACGGTGGGCCTCACGGTGTGGTCAACGTCTCTGTCTCGGATGCAGCGATCTCTCTGTCCACGCAGTACGTGCGAACCTGTGGGACCGTCGTGCTCGTTGGTCTCCCAGCGCACTCCGTCGTCAAATCCGATGTCTTCTCCCACGTTGTCAAGTCCATCAACATCAAGGGCTCGTACGTCGGTAACAGGGCAGACACGAGAGAGGCACTGGACTTTTTCTCCAGAGGGCTCATCAAGTCCCCCATCAAGGTGGTCGGTCTCTCAGAACTCCCAGCGGTGTACAAGCTGATGGAGGCGGGCAAGATCCTTGGCAGATACGTCGTCGACACAGCCAAATAAGCCATTGCAACCTGTGCAGGCTTACTACATCCCTTCTCGATACATGATATATACTGTAAGTATGCACAGCTCTTCTACATTCTACAAATGCGATACCGCAGTAAGAGTGGCCGTTCGATTACATAGAACCACCCTAAGGATATGTTTGTGTATTCATAGTCTACAAGCAAAACAACACGTGTATACGTACCGGGGGAACGTTCTCGAGAAACCTCAAAAGCTGTCACCAGGGCACCCTTTATTTTACATGCATTATTCTCGAGGGTTTCCTATAGCGTTGCCGATTGATTTCCCTCAATGGAACCCCCCCCCTTGATGTTAACTTACCAACCCTCTACAATTAAGGTAAAGGGGGACCAGAAGCAACCATTGAGAACCTTGATTACACGACTCTCAGAGTCCTGCTCTACGTGTGTCTTCGAGAAGACGTCGAAGCAAAAAAAAAAATAAATAAAAACAGGGAAACACGGATTTCGATACTCGAGTTGTACCCGGTAATAGGAGACCCCAGTTGGGAGCGAGGGCAGCAATCTGAGCGACGCTTTGCACCCGAGTTACTCTACAGCATGTCCGGCAGTAACAGAAGGGTGAGTTACATGGGTCCCTACGCGGAGCCTGTCGGGTCTGACGCCGTGGCAGCAGCGGCTGCGCTGGGCAAAGCCATCTCCCCCAACGGGAGAGCGGTGGACTACTCGAAGCTGCCAAGTTACAACACGCCACAGAGGGTCAATTCCGTGAAGAGGTTGTCGTCTTTGTCGTACTCTCATATGAAACCATCTTCAGAGAGAAGGCAGTCGCTTTTGCGAGAGAAACCGCGTGCCAAAGGTGGTAGCAGCAGCAGCGGTAGTAACCGTAGGACTAGCAGTATGCCGAGTGCGGCGCGCACCTCCTCACGGTCGTCTTCTCTCACTGGGAGTCGTGCAAGAGAAGCGCATAACGCATTCAAAGAGTTTGGCGGGGACCAAACGTCCAATCTTGTCTATCAGCAGCAGAAGCCAAAGATGGTCAAGAAGTACATCCCGGGGCCACATGGGCTTGTTGCGGTGGAGGTACCCGCAGAACAGAACAGGAACATCGAGAGGGAGATTGCTCAGAGGAAGAAAAGGGCTTCTTACTCACTGACGGGACACTACCCGTTCTCTGGGAGGTCTAACTCCATGCAATTGAAACATCAAGACTCAAGAAGGAGTGTTAGCAGTAGTACTAACTCCGGTACTCAGCAGAGAAATAACTCGCTCGGTCGCGACTCAACGAATAACTCCGCGAGAAGACACAGTTCGATAGGTGGCAGTGCTCCTACGCACAGGAAAAGCACAAGCGACCTCAAGAAGGGGGGTACACCAAAGAACACCGCTGGGGCGGCAAGCCAACAGAAGAAAAAAGTTGCTCTTGTCCAAAAAGAGGAGAAGCAGCAACCAAAGCAAAGGCAGTATGACCATCAAGATAACTCACGTCCAATGATTGAGACTTCTATGCGAGAGGAAACTGAACTGGAATTGGAACTGGAACAGAGCTCAAATTCAAAGATCCTTAGCGAAGTCAGTGAACTCGATAAGCTGTTGGAAGAAAACATTCGACTAGAACAAAGAATTGGGGATATGCAGCAGGGTAGTGTCGCTCAGATCGAGGAATCTGAACCAATTGCAACACCTGCTGCAAATGAGGAACCAAAAACCGCAGGTCTTCTAGTGGACAATGATTATCAGGGACTGAAGGCAGTGGAACTGGACAATGTCAAAGAGGACGAACTCCCAACGTTGGTAGACTCTGATGACTCGAGAGTAAACGGCGAGGCAATTGCCTCCGTTCCGTCAGTGAATGATATGTTGAACAAACCAGACGTGGATTTGGCCGCTGAAATGGAGGAAAAGCTGGAGAAACAGGGAAAATTACCACACGATGTGGAAGATAAACAGCAGGCGGTTCAAGATGTTGATGGTAAATCCCAGGACGTTGAGACTACGGAAATTCAGCCGGTGGAGACTCCTTCGGTGGAGAATGAACTCATGGAACATCACCCAGTAGAAACTAAACAGGAAGATGTTCAGTTAGAACAATTTGAATCAGGGGAAACAACGGAGTCTCAAACAGCAGAAGCACAAGTAGAGGATCTCCAACCTGCCGAGGCAGCGACTGACTTAGAAACAACAAAATCCAAAGAAGAGTCACAACCAACTCAAAATGCACCTGACGAGAATAAAACGCCTACTATAAACGTTGAGCACGTTGAACACCAGAGTCAGGATGGTACGAAGTCAAACCCCCGGGTTTCGCGTCAAAGTTTCGTTGACCAAGGCTCTTCAGTCTACGACGACTCATCCGTTTACGAAAACGATGAAATGATTACCACTGGTGACGAGTCTGAAGAAATCAAACCAATTGTGTTAAGTGGTGGTTCAGACGATGAACTTGTCGCATCTGATGAACTGGGGTCTAAAGAACCGGATGTTGCAACGTCAACGGCGAACGAGGTCGAAAACGATAGTAATGGTTTACGTTCTGGTGCGTCGTCTTATAAATCGACTCAGGAAAATATGAGGATCACTCCTCTACAAGATCCTGATATTCCACCCATGAATCCAAGGCGTATTAGGAATAGCTTTCATGAGAACTCTGACGCGGCGCAGGACGACAGTCACACCAGGAAGGGCTCATCAGACAACAATGCTGTGGTAAAAAAGGCGGTCGAATCAGAGAAGAGCATGGCAGGATATCTTCGTTCAACCAACCCATATTTGTCGAAAGGAGGGAATCAGAAACCTTCTGGTAATGATGCCACACAAAAGGGTGCTGCCATGAGGAGAGGCCATTCATCGGAAGGGACTACTTCCACCCCAACCAAGCAAACTAGTCCAAGACGTCCGCAATCTGAATTGAGGCCGCCTGGGATGCAACAAATTAGTCGTCAAAGGACTCCAATAAAGTCAGCCCTGAAAAAGAGTAGTCCGCACTCGAAGGGAGGATCCCAATTTTCAGATTCGCCTGCAAACAGTGCGTACTTGAAATTGACGACTGCTGAAAACACTAGGCTGAACGCTCAATTGTCCACTGAAAACTTGGTTCCTCGTAAGCCATCTCGGAAGATGTTAAGGCCAAGTTCTTCTGTTGGTCAAACGCCTCCCAAGAAAACCGCATCTTCAGCCGCTGCAGATGCTACTTCGCGCAGGGACTCACAATTGAATGAGAGAACTGCGGGCCATACAAAGCATCTATCCTCCTCGAATCCTAAGAGGGCGTCGAAATTAGGTAAAGGGGATGCCATCCATACACACGCTAAGCCAACTGCACGCCCAATAGGGACGAAAAGTACGCCCACCAAACCCAAGAAGGAGGCGACAAAACCCAACCCGGCGTTGAATAGTATTCTATACCCCAAGGAACCCCCACAGAAGAGGTCGAGTTTTGAAAGACTAAGAAACAAGAACGAGGGTCTAGGATTTAAAAAGCAGTCGCTCAGGGAGGCGATGATGGCTGGTGATGACGGTATGATGGACGGAGGATATGACCGTCAATCAAATGCACAGACGCCTCGTCACTCTACTAAAGACGATATCCCCACCTTGTTCAATGGTTTTAGTTCGCGTTTCCAGGACTCGGATGTTGAGGACGAGGAATACGACGAGAGTATACCTTCTAACAGGGGCAACGCATCCGATGCACGGTCCGGGGGATCGAGGCACAAATCAGGCGGCCTGTCGTTCTTCAAGAGTAAGATGGTACCGACAGGACATAGAGAAGACAGTCATTCGTCCGCACCGCAACACCAGCAATTGGTCAGTGATAACCAGAGATCGGTGTCAAAGCCCGCCGGACCCAGTAAAGCAAACGCAGACAAGGGATTCATGCGTACTGTAAGTGTGAACGACAGCACACTGGCCGGTGCTTCTCCAACTGGCCAAACCCAAACTGGTTATGATACTAATACATCAGAGACTACAGCGCAAGGATCTAAAACCGAGGATGGAAAAAAGTCAAGTAACTTCGGCAAGAAACTGAAGAAGTTGTTTGGCCGCAAGAATTGATTCTGCCCAATTCGGGCACCTCATAGGGCATATACTAAGCCACATAAAGTGTCTCTCTTTTACTTACCTGTATAATACTATATTTACATTCAAATCACAGAAAACAAAAACGTTTATAATCTACTGGTTGTCGTTCGAGTCCTCGCCATTTGATGTTAAACCTCATCATTCTTTTTTATATTTTATCGTTTTAGAACGATTATTCCTTAAAGCAACTTGTTCTAAAGATTTGAAGTTTTGAGCTATTTATTAAGTCATATAACTAAAGTCTTGAGGACTGTACCCTACACGACCTTTTGACCGTCCATGACGAAAGATACAGTCGTAATGAAGCCGGGGCCGATTCGTATCATCCTGTGCGATTCCAATGAGATCGTCCCGTACTTATGGAAGCGTTTCATTCCGCAGGCTGTTCCGAAGAACGACAAGATACTGTGTATCCACCACGGGTACCTCGAATCCTTGATGGAGAATATACGTACCGGTAACGATAAACATGCAGGGAAGCAGTACGCTATAGTATCGCCTGGGAACTGCTTTGGATACTTGGGTGGTGGGTTCGATCTTGCTCTACGACGGTATTTCGGCGGAATCCCCTTTGAAAAGTGGTTCAGAGAGCAGTTAGGCGGTAGATACCATACAGTCGGGTCGGCCACTGTGGTGGATCTCTTGAATTGTCCACTCACTCGTACACAACAACAGCGAGATGGGATGAGATACATTATTCACTGCCCTACTGTGATAGCACCAACAAAACCTGTGTTCGACTCTAGAGCTCCATTGGATACAGGGTACAAGCCTGTTTTCAATGCCATGTGGAACGCATTAATGCATGCACCAAAAGATATAGATGGTTTGATTATCCCCGGTTTATGTACCGGGTATGCCGGTGTTCCACCTGCCATTAGCTGTAAGAGCATGGCATTTGCGTTGAGGTTATACCTGTTGGGCAACCTGATCTCAAAGGACCTTCGCAACGTTATTATAATGTACTATCTTGGTTACCCATACGAACCATTCTTCCCTGATTCGTGTAGAGAGGAGTGTGCTCTGCTGGGAATCGATGTTGACGCTTTGACGAAATTTGATATACAGTCGGGTTCTTTAGAGGATATATTACCCAAATATCTGGAACAGGAGGGGGAAAAGCTCCAAAGAATCAGGCGTCCTAGCATATGATGCTTCGTATTCCTATTTGCTCGTTTTCGTATCTGTACGTTGACATGCATTGGAAACTGTATAATGTAATGACAATAATATATATCTATCCTAACTTTGGTTAGGAATGAAAAACCTCATAATATGAGCTGCCAAAAAGTGGCTACCTCATCAATTCAATTGGCAGACGACTCCAGCATTTTTTTGCTGTGAGATCTGTACAGCATCCACGCAACAAGGATCCCTAAAATCGATAGTCCCATGTTTGGCACATAAGAAATCAGGAAAGCTTTGTTGTATACCTTCAACAACCCAGCCAGTGCCTTTGCTGGGAATGGTCCCTTTCTTAAGTAGCTTGAATCTGAGATCAGTCTTCTGTACTCTGCCTTCTTGAAGTGATAGGAGCCTGTATCCGAGGTATCGCCAAACATAAATTCCCATAACATTCTGCCCAATGACCTTTCAAACACCACCAACGTGATGGAGGCACCAAGAACGTTACCGATGGATCTCCATAGATAGAATATACCAGTGATTGTTCCCTGCTTCGACCTATCCACAGTGAAAACAATGCTGACCAGTGTAGCCACGAGCAAGGATGCATACCCGGATGATCCAATGACTAACGCTCCCACGTAGACGATTTTCCACCAGATGGAGTCCGATACGAAATCAATCGTAGCAGCAGAAAATAGATTCGCGGGTAGGTCCGCTAAGTCTAGTGCAGGATCCACGTGGCTTAACAAGTAGTAAGATAATGCGAGCCCAGCCAATTGCATTATCATACCGCCTAAAATTATAGCAGCAGCGCAATGTGCCAGATCCATCTTGGTGTTTCTTAGGATGGATCCCGTCACAATCGAACCTAGTGCAATGGCGACTGAGGGGAAAATCAAGTACAAACCTGTCACAGTAACGCTAACATTTTGGATCAGCTGCAGATATATTGGGGATCTGAAGATTTCCCCATAAATAATGAAGGAAGTGATCACCGTCGCAATAGACGACAGTCCAAACGATCCCTTCAATAGTTCGAATGGCATGATTCTCTCCTTGGCCACGTACAGCTCGATGTAAATGAAGAGCGAAAAACTCAATACGGTAAAGATTCCCAGCAATGACTTGTTCCAGTTCGACGAAGTTAGGAATAAAATACCAGATATTGTTGCGACGAGACTGATCGATCCAAATATATCAATTCTGCTCAAGTTTTTCCTAGTGAATCTCTCGTTTCGTGGAGGAATGTGGACCAGTTTAATGTTGACATTCTTGAGTGCGAGCACGGAGCATAACATCAGCATGGGCACTTGGATTCCAAAGATAGACCTCCAGCCAATACTATCCAGTAGAAACCCACCAATCGGGGCACCGAGTAATTGTCCTGTACCAAACACCACGTTGGCATACCCTTGGTACACACCTCTCTCCCTTGCGGAACATATATCCGTGACAGTGATGCTACTCATGGCGTTAATACCACCACCACCGATACCACAGATGGCCCTGGCTATAGAAAACTGCGTCACGTTCTGCGCAAAGCATGTTAGAAGACACCCTAGAGCAAAGAAGAAGTGCGCTGTTATCACGGCAACTTTCCGGCCAGTGATGTCGGATAACTTACCGTACAATGGTTGAAATGCGGTGTTCGTCAGCAGGTAACTGGTCGCGATCCACTGTTTCTTGTCTGACTCGGCAAACTCAGCAGCAATCGAATTCATGATATTGGCAACCACGGTACCATCCAACGCACTCACAAAACTACCCAACCACAGGGAGAGCAAAATTGGTCCCTTGGGCAACGCCATGTTGTCCCTATGATACTCTTGCTCCAGTTTCGTGTCATCCGGCAAGTCATTTGGGCATGACTCGATTGTGTCCGGCAAAAGACTCGTTGTTTCATCTAAAGCTTCCATCGTAAGACACTAGACACTGGTAGATAACAAATTACGACGTGGCTGGCCCTCCTAAAGTCCTCGACATAGCACCCTTCTAGCAATGAATCTCTTGATCTTCACTATCTGACTCACTGTGGTGTTATATACTGAAAAATAATAAAGAAAGACCGCAAATCTTCGAGCGTTTTACACGTTGATCACAGATAACGAAGCGATAACGTTTGAGAACTTGTTAAATGGTGCTAGAATATATTGTATTTACATGCAGTCGCAGTACAATTTGGGACTCATTTGCTCGTTGTCCCGTTGTTATTGGGAGGAGAGGAGGGAACCGGTTTTGTCATCGACTTTACGCTACGGGATCTGGCGTTTCCCTGTTCCCATTTTGCTCTTCACTCTTCTTGATGCGCTCGGTTTCAGTCTCGTTCAGGTACTTGTCGAACGCGTCGTTTCTCTCAGGGAAAGGCCGCTTACCTAACAGCTGAATCATGTCTTCCCTCGTGAGGACCTCCTTCTTGAGCAGCAATTGAGCGATTTTCTCCACGTCTCCAGATTTCTCCTTCAGGAGCTTTGTACATCGTTCATGACATTCTTGAACGATTCTGTATATTTCAGAGTCGATCGTGTCTCCGGTTTCCTCAGAGAACGGTTTTGTAAGGTCGTTTTCACTCTTTTTTTGGTAGTTGATCCATCCAATCTTGGGGGACATCCCGAGCTGGGTGACCATGGCCTGCGCCATTCCGGTGACTTTCTTGAAATCGTCAGATGCGCCACTGGTCACGGACTCAAAGTGTAGCTCTTCAGACACTCGCCCGCCCAATGCCATTGTCATTCGGTCCTTCAGCTGCTGCTCGCTCAGCAGGAATATGTCACCGGGCAGGTATTGTGCGTAACCCAGTGCACCTTGTCCACGAGGGATTATACTCACTTTCAAAAGCGGGTCTGCGTACTTCAAGTACCATCCACAGACAGCGTGGCCAGCTTCGTGGTACGCCACTGTCTTCTTCTCCTCTGGAGACAGCAGTCTTGACTTCCTTTCCACACCGCCTATGACTCTCTCAATAGCTTGCTCGAAGTGAGTCAACTTCACAGAATCGCAGTCGTTCCTTGCGGCAATAAGAGCAGCTTCATTACAAACGTTGGCAATATCTGCACCGGAGAAGCCCGGGGTCAAAGCCGCCAATCTGTTCTTAAGATCGTAGATATCGCCGGCCAGCTTCAATTTTTGCAAGTGGACCGCGAATATGTCTTTGCGTCCTGATAGCTCTGGGTTGTCCAAGTTTATGTGTCTGTCGAAACGACCTGGTCTCAGCAATGCCTTATCCAGAATATCTGGTCTGTTGGTCCCTGCAAGGACCACGACGTGGTCTGCTGCGGTGAACCCGTCCATCTCTACCAGCATTTGATTCAGAGTGTTCTCTCTTTCGTCGTTGGCACCGGAGATGTTCCCCTTTTGTCTGGCTTTACCTATCGCGTCAATTTCGTCTATGAATACAATGGATGGGGCATTCTCTCTTGCGGTTTTGAACAAGTCTCTGACCCTAGCGGCACCCACTCCGACAAACATTTCCACGAATTCGGACCCTGAGACAAAATAGAATGGAACACCCGCTTCACCAGCGGTGGCCTTAGCCAGCAGTGTTTTCCCAGTCCCCGGTGGTCCCGACAAAATGGCCCCCCTTGGGATCTTGGCACCCATTTTTTCGTACCGAGACGGTTCCTTTAAGAAACTGACAAACTCCATAATCTCTTCCTTCGCCTCATCACAACCGGCCACGTCCTTAAACTTGACTTTCACTGCTGTTTCAGTGTTGAACTGTTTCGCTTTAGAACGGCTCAAGCCAAAGATCCCATTGCGCCCCCCACCTGCTGCCTGTGCTGATCTTCTCGTTAGCCAAATTATACCACCAATCATAAGCGCCGTTGGTAGGATCTGGTACAGGGCACGGCCCCAGTTCCCCTCCTGTAAATATATGACGGGCACTCTAAAGTCCTTGTCTATGTTCAGTTCGTCCTGCGCTGCCTGCAGTTTGTGTTCGAAACTTTCAATGGACCCTATAGTGAAGTAGACCATGTTTGTGTTTTGCGGCGACTGAGACTGGCCCATTTCATTCAACATTACTTTAACGAGAGCCTTATTGACTACGACGAGTCTGGCAACGTAATTCTTGCTCAAGTATTGCGTGTAGAAATCCTGCCACGATATTTCGTTGGTTTCTTCCGGTTTATTAAACATATCAAGCAGCAACGATATCAAAAAGAAGGTCAACCCTAACTGGAACAGATTGACGTTATTCGTTGGAGGCGGTGGTGGGGCCCCTCCGCTGCTGTTCGTATCCTGGGGACCCTTGTTACCGCCATTACTGGAACTATTTTTCCCGTTTACTGGAGTGAAGAAAGGGTTTTCCTCCTTGGCGTCATCAAACGCCTTCTGCCTTTGTCTTTTATCCCAGGCATCGGAGGGGGATTCCGTATAAATCGAAGGTTTCCCCGCACCATCCGCGCTATCTTTAGCAGTACGTGCTTCTCCCGCTAGGGGTTCACCCTGCTGTTCTAGATCCTGCTCCTGCTTCTGTTGCCTGGCCACAGTGTCTTCCAGTTTCTTCAATTCCTCATCTATCTGCCTTCTCTGCATCTCTGTGCCACCCTCTTTGAAATATTTCTGTACTTGTCTCCTCACCCTTTCAAAATCCTCATCATTGGAGTCCACAGTGTTACGGTCCCCTGGTGCGGACTCAGAAGATTCCCTCGGCTTTGACTTCCTTGTAATCGCAGTCCAATGTAACGGCCGTCTCCAAACTGTATAGGGTGACAGCAACATACGGGGCGTACACGTGAGCCTGCGCGTCAACACGCGCCGCAGAGGGAAAACAGCTCCTGAGCTCATTATACTGTTTCAGCAATACCGTCCGGACGGTTCTATGCGTTGTCACCTGCGAGTATCTCGAGGGGACGTATCAGCTTCCCGCAGTGGTAAATGTCTTCGAGTTGCGATTAAACTCTTGAATAATACTTTGAGAGTGTTACCCAGACAAATGACGGTATTGACAGGTCCGTGATACGGCCACGGAGAGCGACGGACGATGGTGATCTGTAACAGTACACAGCTGTTGATTACTGTTGCTGTTGGGTGTGTGTCATGTAACTGACCTGTTTCTTGAACTGCCTTTTTAGCGCAACGGGGATGAAATCGATGGTGATGCTTTATTTAATAGCACGACATTTTATACTTACATACTTGGGTCGAGGTGTATCCTGCTACAGAGGGGGAAAGATGTGTGCTTGACTGGCGAGCATACAAGGATATGCGTCAGATACTGTGAATACATAATATAAGTTGGTCAATGAAAGATTACGGGGATTTTGAACGGGGATTAACATTCTGACGCAGAGATGCGTATGGCCAGGTTATTACAATGCGGGCATTAACTCTCTAGAGAATCTTCAAACACTGGTACCCCAACTCGCACTGCATCATCCCTGCAGCACACAACATTATATACCTTTTGTAAACGTCTAGTAAAATCTCAAAATGTAAGTGTAAGAGATAACCGGGTCATGAGTCCATTCCCAAGGGGAGTTCCACAAATTAATGTTTTGACTAAACTCTAAAGTATACTTGTTGCGTTGCCTTGTAACTGAACACCGTGTGAGTTCTGGGTTTCAAAGATTGTGATCTAGTAGCACCTACATCATTACTTGAACAGGTAACACGTCAATACTCTTACTCGGCGTTGAGCATATCGTAGAAGACGACATAACGAGTGAAAGGTATTCCACTCGTGCTTACATAAATACAGATGTACGTATGTATTCGTACGTATTACGGTTCCCTCACATAAAGAGACCAAGCATTAATTATAGAGTGACTAGATCCATCAGCAAGTTATTCATATACATTAAATATTAATTTTACGAAAATTGTTGTAGGTCAAACACGGGTGAGCATGGACCTGTCATTTATAACTGTCCTAGTCGTAGTCCTACTTATCACAAATTCCTTCATATACACTCGTTTGCGGCTCCGGTATGCTATCCCTCTATCGTTGTTTACTAGCTATTACTTGGCTGACACTTACAGCCGCTCGCCATGGGTAGGAGGTGACAACATCTGGGACTTAGCCCACCAGATTAAGCAGCGTTCTTCAGCAAAGCAGTGTGCTCATATATCTGGGCAAATGGGCGGTATATACTACCAATATTGGGCAGCAGGTGGCAATTGTGACACTACAGCTGATCAGAAAACCATCGCAGGAGCCATTTTAGCCGCTCTCGAAAGCCAGAAAGGTACATATCTCCGCGATATCTGCATTATGATGACTCACGGTGGCACCTGGCAGGGTACACTGCTCGTCGGCCCTAGTACTAAGGTATTATGGTCTGGGTGCGGCGGCAAAGACAAAGGCTGCTATGAAACTGGTGACGGTGACTTCCATGGGTGGTATAACTGTAACAGTACAGCTAAGGTTATGGATATGCGCGGAAGTACGGCGCAGGGTTATGTCTTCAATTAACAATCCGACTTAAACGAAACTTACCTAACTACGAGATATATAAATGATGGTAAGGTTGGCAAATAATTTAAATAAAAATTTCGATATAGTAATACTGCCTCTCCAACTTGTAACTGTAAATCTTCACGTTGCGGGTTCTCTTGTGTTTCCGTCATTTCTTGACGTTCCTTTAAGAAATCCCTTATTTTTAATGGAATAGTAGCTAACTTTTTGATATATCCAGAGCAGAATCACTGCGCGCGGAAGCACTATTTCCTGTCGTTATTAACGGTTCATTAGGGGTGTATCCTAGATCAACTTCAAATGGCGTAGCATCAATAGCAACCTTGGGGAGTTATACACAAACTCCAAGTGTGGTAGGAATTGATTTCAGCCAACCTGATCCTGTCCGTAGAACATGCAGAGTAATTAGTTTAGCGTGTTGACGCTTTCAGTTTGACCATCAGTTTCTGGATGGTTGGTTGTTGATTTCGCTAACTTGATGTGTAGCCTTTCAGTTGATTCATTGTTTTAACCACTAGCAAATCGAATGTCACTGTCGGATACCGTGGTACGTGAAAATCCATGGTATGAAAAAATAAACCTGTACAGTATATGTACCGTACCAGTGAATCCTAGTTCTGTTTTTAACGCTAGAAAAATGGTTTGCCTTCTTTTTCTAGCTTTGGAGTCATTCTATGAGTAATTAGTTTAAAACGGTAACCTAAAGTTATTTTTTTCGAAAATATCTGGGCGTGTGGCGTAGTTGGTAGCGCGCTCCCTTAGCATGGGAGAGGTCTTCGGTTCGACTCCGGACTCGTCCATTTTCTTTTTTGCCTCTTTTTTAACTAACTGCCAAGCGGATCATGCCCTTAACGACTCCAGCCTGCTCTTCCCACATTGATGGTCTGTTGTACTTCAACTAAATCAAAACATACACGCATACACATATAAACTTGCTCACGCTACATAGTAGATTGTATCATGCGGGCAAACGTGCCGCCCCTATGGAAAACATCCCCTTGGTTGAAGTGCCACACAGTTCAGATGGCTTGGTAGTTGAGTGCGTCTTTGGATAAGATCTGAGCGGCGGCCCATTTTTCACCTGGAGCCAGGTGCACTAGTTCGTGGACATGCCCCGGTTCGATACAGACCATCTGTTTGTACCCAGTCTTTGGTTCGAAGTCTGCCATCCCTGCGGCCTTCTTGACCCATGGGTTCCAAACAACCGTGTCTGGGAGGTTGACCCTCTTGACTGTGTGCAATGGTTTCCCCTGGTTGACCACTTGCACGACGCGGTCTGGTGCGACGTTCTGGTACACGGAGTCGAACTCCTCGTGGAAGGTGACGACCGGGTGCTTGTCGACCATCGTCTCCTTCAGCAGACTGTCGTACATCTTGGTGCCGACGAGGTTCGAGACCATGGTGCCGTCGATGTCTGGGATGCGCAGGTACGTGTGGAACAGCCAGTTGAACTGGAGTTCCCTTGCGGTGGACGGGTTCTCTACCTCGATGGCCGTCTTTAGGAAATCGTCACCTAGTTCGACGGTCAGGATCAAGTTGAACCGTTCCTTCCACAGGGCGTGCAACTCTGGGTTAGCGAGTTTCTCGTTGAGTCCGAACTGCACCGTTGGTGGAGAGTCCTTGACTTGCCCTAGAAACTCCCAAGTGGAGTTTCTGGCCAACCCGTGCTGTGGGAGTTTGCTCAGCAATTCGTCGTGCTCGTTCTTGCCGAACACGGGGAACACGAGCGGGATCCCGCCTCTGACGGGTTTGGACCCGTCCACTTTCGCAGCAGTGGACAGCCACAGTTGTTCCTCGCCGTTCAACTTCCAGGAGAGCACGGTGGCCCCGTACTTCAAAATGGACACAGACGTGTCCTTGTTAGCAGGGTGAGTAAGCAGCACCTCGGTGGCGGTTTCTTGAACAGGCATATCGTGTTTGGTGGTGTGTTCTGGGGAGAGACGGAAGATCAATTGAACAGAACGTCGTCGTCGTCGTCGTCGTCTTCTCCCTTTTATAAGAAGCATCTCCTTTTTTTAAACAGAGTGAGAGAGACAGTGAGTTATAGATGAAGGAGGTGTTTTTGGTCTATACAGGGTTCCATGTCAGCGTCTTGGTTTGGTTACTTTGCCGTTCTTCTTTGCCGTTTTCCTGGCCGCCTTTGCTCTGGCCGCCGCGGCAGCCTGCTGTTCCTTCGTCTTGGGGACGACTTTGAAGAACCCGTCGAGTCTTCCCTGGACGCCAGCTTTGAGACCCGCGCGGAGCCGCTTGACACCGCTACGGACACGCTCCTCGCTGAACAGTTTCTCCCCGCAGAGGTACTTGACGAGTTCCTCCTCCTGCGGGGGTTCCCATTTAAGTGTGATCTCGCTTGCCGGGGTCACGTCCGGGTTCAAGAACAACTGGCGGACCTCCTTGTACGGCCAGTTCTCGGGCACTTTCCACTTGTCGTTGCTGCCAGAGTCTATATACTGTACTATCCCCTCGAGGGATTTGTGTTCGCGGATCAGTTTCAAGGCGGTCACTGGACCGACCCCCCTGATACTCTCGCAGTAGTCGCACCCGAGCATGATCCCCAAGTCGACAAACTGTTCTATCGTGAGTCCCATGGCGTCGAGCACCGCGAGAGTGTCTATCTCTTGGACGGGTTCCTTCTTTGCCTCTGAGAAAGTCAGGTGCCGCAAAAGGTACGGTGTCTTGTAGCACAGAGTGTCCATATCCTCGCTTGCCGCGGCGTACACTTTCCCACCTTTGGCCAACTCGGCACACTGTGCCTCTGCCTCCCCCGGCGCGTCCACGTAGGGGACCCCCATGAGTCCCAAAAGCTTCTTCGCCTCCTCGTTGTGTTCCTTGGAGACCTTCACGAGCCGCCGCTCCTGTTTCGCCTTCTCCGCGAGATCCGTCGCCTCCTTGAGCCGCTGCTCCGTCTCAGCACGCCGCTGCGTCCGCTTCCCCAGCTCGTGCTGCTTCAACGCGGGCGGCGCACCATCAAACACGTAACACGGTTTAATCCCGTTGTCGACCATCCTCAAAGTCCGGTAGAACATACCCATCAAATGCGACGTCGTGCCGCCCTCCGCGTCGGTCAATTGACCACCGTCCTGCTGCCGCACGGCGATCAGGAACTGGTACAGCGACATCGACGCGTCAATCGCCACTTTCCGCCCGAAAAACGCCTTCATCTCACTCCTGCGCACGGCCAGCGGCGCGGACTCCATGATGATCCCATTGAGGCCCTTGATACCCATCGCCAATCGTGCTGGAACCAGCTACCATCAACCATCCACCACCACCAGTGCAAGCACGGCATCGCGAAGAAGTGAAAAATCTTTTTGAATTGAAACTTCTCGAACGTCTCGCTGTTGATTGTAACCTTCAACGAAACAGCGAGAGACGGGCAGCAGACAGTAGTCACGTTCGACGTTGGGCTGTGTGTACGTGCGTGATGACAAACTACTACGAGTACAAGCACCCCGTGATAAACAACTACCTCGCTGTCGGGAGTGGTGACGGCGACGGCGACGTGGGTGATGTGGGTGATGTGGGTGACGGGCCGCGCAAGTTTCGGGACTTGCAAGAGTGGTACAACGTGATTAACGACTACGAGTTCAAGTCTAGGTGCCCGATCATATTGAAGAACTCACACAAGAATAAGCACTTCACTTTCGCGTGCCATCTCAAGGGGTGTCCCTTCAAAGTGCTGCTCAGTTACGCTGGGAACGAGACCGCTGGGTCCCCCGCGGAGAACGGGCCCGCCAGCCGTTCTGGTGGTTCTGCTCCTCGCCCACACCCGACTGTGGATTCGATACTAGCGGCCACGGCTGCGGATGTGCTGTCGCATTCGGAACTGCACTCTCTAGCGGGGAAACAGGCGGCGCGTGGTACGGACCATGAACAGGAGACGGACGTTAATGGTGGTGACGCGAACGTTAGTGCGGCAATTGCAGCTGCTGTCGCTGCAGTGCAGGATGACGAAGGTGCAGTGGCCAGTGCTTCACACGTACAGTTGAAGAGGGAGACCGATGAGGGACTCGAGGGGAAATCCGAGGAACACGACGACGTTGGGGTACGGTTGGAGGACCACGGGATCCGTTTCTCGCAGGAGGACCGCCCGGTCAGGGGACCCTTCATCGTCACGAAGATCGAACCGTACCATAACCATTCTCTAGAGGAGAACATGGCCCTCGATAAGTTCGTGCTCACGAAAGTGCCCCGTATCTTGCAACATGACCTCAACTTCGATGAGATCCTAGAGGAACTGTACCGCAGGGGGAACAACTCGATGAACAAGTTCAAAGTGTCGCAGTTCGTCGAGGAATCGGGACTCCTCGAGATCATCAAGAGAAGGTACCACCTCTCAGATGACGACATATCCAAGAAATTCACCTCGCTCATCTCAAGAAGAGTCACCACTTACAAGGCAAGGTTCGTTCTCAAGAAGAAGAAAATGGGGGAGTATAAACCTACGACACCCACTTTGGGCAGTGGTGATGGCAGTAGTACAGTCCCCCCAGCGGGCGCTGCGGGCGCTGCGGGTCAAAACTCCTCCTCCAACCTCCACAAACTGTCCTTCGGTAAGTCCGCTGGCGCAGTTATCCGATCCCTGTACAATACACAACCGCCACTCTCGTCCATCTCTGTCGCGGCAGCAGCTTCAGCGTTGACACAACACCTGCAGGGACCAGATCAGCAAGGCACAGATCACCCACGCAGGCGTCAAAGTAGCAATGCCCATGGAACAGTACTCGAGGACGAGAACGGCACCCCAGCAGGATCGCCCGAGGAACACCACGAACACGACCAGGACTCACACCTTGGTGAGGACGCCAAGGACGTACAGGCGGCGGCGCAGGCAGCGATGAGCGAGGCAACCGCATTGAAACGTGGTGGCCCGGCACTCCCAGAGGACGACCTCGAACGGTACATCAAGCGGTCGAAACACAACACGCAGTCGAACAAGAACCAGCCAGTCGACGAGGGGATACACCTCGACGAGATACCGGATGACAAGCTCCCTCACGACGTCGCGGAACAGCTGCGGCTGCTGTCGTCGCACTTCAAAGAGGTCGAGTCCCATGGACTCGGCCAAGTTGACGGCGAGGACGACGACGAGGACGAGGGGAACGACGCAGACCGCGACTCGGACATAGATATCTTGGGAAGGGACCAGCACAGCAACAGCGGCAGCAACGGCGACAATGAGAGTATCACCGACGCACAGCAGGCTGCCCCTGGGAGCGACGGGACCCCAGAGGAGGACCCGCGCGAGGACAGCAAGAATACAAGCATACCAGATGAAAACATCCAGCCGGAACTGAGAGGTCAGTGATATACCACCGGGTAGGAGTCCACTTTGTAAACGTCTGGTTCCTTTGTATGTATGTGTTTTTATAGTTTTGTTACTTGTAAGAGAGGTGTACTACTAATACGCAACTTGGCATCACCAACTTGAACAAGAGTCCTGCGGATCCATCGATGTTGAAGGTTACGGCGGGGAGTCGAGTGCTCGTTTGGCCATTGGCTAGGCGAATGGCTATAAGCGGGGCTCCAGTGCGACTACTCCAAAGCATATCAGAGACGCAGCCATCCAATTCAAAGGATGATGATGACGCAGAGCAGGAGTCCGTTCCATGGTACTTACAAGCGGATAGGTCCACTTTGCTAAATAGACCCAACAAACTGATCCAGCAGGACAGTAGCAGTATCGAATACCCAAACCAATCCCCAGCTTCGCTAAAGGTTATAGGGAGCTATCTGACCGATGAGTTGGGGCTCACGGACGTGTTGGTATTCGATATGTCCAATGGGGAGAGCGACGCTGAGCGCACAACGGCGAGCGCCAAGTTCTGCAAGTATATGGTCGTGTCGACCGCCCTGTCTTTGAAACACTGCGCCAACAGCTTCGTCTCTTTGAACCAAATGGCAAAGTCTCAGTTCGGACACCCTCTCGAAGTGGAGGGCAGATTTAACCCGAACGACTTGAAGAAACTGCAGAAGAGACTGAACAGGAGGAGCAAATTGTCGACAAAGAGCACCAGTGGCCACGACAGGAACTCAAAGGAGGCATGGTACATGATTGACTGCAAAATGGACGGGATCATTGTAAACATACTCACTGGGGCAAGACGCCAAGAGCTGAACTTAGAGGAACTGTACGCACCAGTGGAGGACAAACACAAGTATACGAGAACAGAAGCTACGCAGAACAGATTCAGTGGTGGGGACGAAGATCTTGACGGCAACAGTATTTTGACCGGGCTGAGACGGCTCGCTCAACAACGGAGACAGTATTCTACTACGAGTGCCAGCAAGGAAACGTTACGTGGAGAGTTTCAAAGTGCGTTGGATAGACGCGATTTTGAGGCCGCCCATGCCCTCGTGGGTCCCTTGAACCAATTGGAATCACCGTTGACTCAATTGGTACAGATTACGGACTTTTTGTCAAGAGCGAATGCCTCTTCTGAGGTTGATGTGGAAGCGCTAACAGGTCTCTTTGACGAAATCTGGCCATCTGTGATAATAGGGGATGCGTCAAAGTACTGGTCTACCAGATTCCAGTTCCTAAAGTATCTGAATACACTTCGCCCCAAAGAATACCAAATAACAAGATTTTACAAAGACTTCTTTCTCCTCCAAAAAGCAGGGGGCACTACCCCACGAGGGGAGGATCTGGTCCAGATGTTGAAGCAAGTTATCACCAACAATAATGCGAACCCGTCTACTCTCTCACAGGGGAAGCACACCGTCTTCAAAATTGTGCAACTTTACGACGACGACTCTATTGTGCACGACAATACAGTGATAGATCTACTCATTGGGACCATGACAAACCCCTTCAGAAAACAGAACACCTCTAGCCTGTTCGAAGTTGTCGATTATCTTTTAGATAGCCATCACGGTATTTTACCACCCACCACAATCACAGCCTTGCTCAAAGCGATCGCGGCAACGAAACAGTGGGACAGATTTCTAAAATTTTGGGAGTTTGATTTGAAGGGTGTCTCCGTGGACAGCGACTACCGACCATGGCCCGAATTCCTCCAGTTCATCATCGACTCGAACAACGGACAAATCTTGCAGAAAGTGGTCACCGAGGGGCACCTTCTGTGGCTGAAGAGATACAATGTCCCCATAACGAACACGATTAGAGACCAAATCGTTGCTATATTCACCCGTGTGGACCCAGAGGACAAGAATTTTGCCCATTTGAAGAACAGTCTCATCGCACTTTAATGCAGTTTTGGCTGTTCATTTTTTTTCCACTTATTAATTTTGATCGATGATGACATTTGTGACGCAGTTTTGGTCCTGGAGGGAGAGGTCTGTGGTTGAAAAGTACAGAGTTTTGGGGAGGACTGTTGGCGACATCCCCGAGTGTGGATATTGTAGCCCCGTTTTCCCACAAGCCCAGCTATGTCTGTACCTCGGCTGCTCACGAGGCGACACAGCTCTTTTGTGCCCCGGTATGCATTCCCCAAGTACAACATACGGAAGTCGGATTTCAAGGGCCATCAAATGAAGGCGTTGAAGAAATTTGAGTATCTGGCACCACAGCTCAAGATGATCATAGAACTGAGGGACATTAGAGCACCACTGTCGACGCGGAACGTTCTGTTCGATAAGATTCTCTTCTCCAAAAAATACGACCTCGAAAGATTAATAGTGTACACGAAGAGCGATTTGATGTCGCATACAAATTCTAGAGAGTACCTAAAGAAGTTGGCGAGTTGGCATGACCAGATGAACGAGAAGTTTATCGTTATAGACTGTAGAAAGGTGTCTGATGCTAAAAACCTAATGGATATAATAAACTGGAGTTCGAACAAGGCCTTAGAAGAGGGAATTCCTTTGCCTATGGGGTTTCGCGCTTTAGTAACTGGTGTGCCTAATTTGGGGAAATCTACGTTGGTTAACTCTCTAAGAATGCTGAATGCCGATACTTATGATCCGGAAAGGATAGGTAGAAGGCAAAATATCAAAGTTGCGAAGACCGGGAATGTTGCCGGTGTTACCAGGAGCACCAGTGAGTGTATTCGTATTTCTCCAAGCAAAAGTACACAGGGGGTCTACTTGATTGATACCCCGGGGATTGGGTTACCTGGGAGAGCCAGTACCGATCAGAGATTCCTTGCTCAAGCGCTTTGCGGTTGCATAAAGAGTAACATAATAGATCCAGTTATCCTGGCAGATTTTCTCTTATACACCATGAACTTACAGAACTGCAAACATGGCGAATGGTACCCATCGTCGACAACAAATCCGACAAATGATATTGATGAAGTCTTGAATAGAGTTAAATCATCGAAGGACTCGAGGAAAGATGATACGGCGATCGCGCTAAAATGGGTTAATGAATGGTCGAAAAATGGGAGAGACATTGTGTTTGATGTGGAGATGCTATTGAGTCCCGATGAGTTTTCTTACAAGGATTACGTTGTTCAGGAGTTGAAAAAACTCTCCGACTTCGAAATCAATGCAGCATCAACGATAAAACGTCACGGCGCCAATAGATCAGTGTTTCAACTTTGAGCGAACTTGCCCTCTCCTGCTATCCCCTACTGGGAACCAATAATGTGTATAAATATATTCATAGAGTTCATGTAAATATTTTCAAATATGCGATTAGAAAGACATCGATGATGTCATAGCAGTATGACCTCGTCAATGCCTCTGCAAGTGAAAAATTTGGCTCTGCCATCAAAATATAACGTTCTCGGTAGAACAATTGTAGTTTTGTTGAAGCTGGCGATGTTTTCAAAATTTAACCGTGTAATAAAGGGAACTCTATCCCAGAATACTTTCCGGGCTTGGTATAGTAGGCCAGGATTATCCGTAGTTATTCGTTTGAAAGTATCATCGTGCTTGCATTCTGTTGTAGAGCATAGTCCCATTGTATCTGGGCAGACTTTTGTCAAATGTCGGTCTAGAGACTTGATAACATTATTCAATTCACTCTTCATATCCCACCATATCACTTCAGGGCAGTTCTTTACCAAGATTGTGCTGCACTTTGGGGGTAATATAATTTCCTCAAAGCGTACGCAACTAATGTTATTCAATACCAAAGTTTCTAAGTTATCCCATTTGGAGAAGTCGGGCACACATGTCTTTGATAGGTCAGGCACCTGTAATAACTCCAATAAGAGAATTCGCCTCCGGACCAAATAATTTAGACATGATCCTGATCTTTCCTTTACACCGTGCCCATTTATGAGCACCTCATAGAAGTTGTATCCTCTACACGTTATCTTGCGTAGATTTTTCATTGGTAGAGTCCTTTTAATAATTTCCTTCATCAACGGTGTGGTTTTGGGCATTTCTTTCTTCAATGTTATCACAGGAGCATTATTTTTGGGAGGTCTCCCGCGCTTACGCCGCTTGGGAGGGTTAGGCACGTTCGCAACGTCGTCGAATATCAAGGACGATCGAGTTGGTCCGTCTGTAGAACTTTCTCGGCTCCCTAGATCGGTATCTGCATCATCCATCAAAGAGAATTTCTCCTTTAACTGATCAGAACTGTTCGAATCATCACCAAACCATATCTCGTTGATACTCGAATACTCATTTTTCTTATGCAACAAGCTCATTATACTTCTCCTCATATTAGGACTGATGTAGTCCATGTTTAACCGTAAGTATTCAATCTCTGGGTTATATTCCCCGACCGTTTTCTCACTTTCGACTATCCATCTCGTGTACTCCAATTTCGAGTACCAAACCTGTAGCAAGAACCCGGTACGTTGGAAGTAACCAATCTTGAGGGTATCCTCGTCCATGTATATCCAGTCCAATGGTCCCATAATGCCTGCATCCAACGAATGGTTCAACCGAAGACAGTCTAAGATAACAGCATCGTATCTCAACCAGGATGAGTACTGCAACCAGGTGACAATCAGTTCTGGATCGTATTCGAACATCTCTAAGTACGGTTTGTACTTCGGGTATAGCTTCCTGAGTAGTCTCTTCTTGTCTAAGCTCAAGTCACCGGTGGACTTCAAAGAGTTAAAGATATTTGACAAGAGATCTGGGTCATCGGGTTTGACATTTGTGAATTGGCCATCTAAATGATAGTACACTGCGCTTCTTATATCCACGGGCAGTTCCAAAAAGTGCACAATGTCCATAGCTCACACCGTTCGATGACCTGGCACCTTTCTCCAGTGACCTGTTTGCTGAATAACCATTTAACGTGAATAGTGTTTTCTGCTACTGTTTCCGATTGCTTTTAACATTAAAGTAAACAAAACTAACCAAAGGTCTACACAGATCGAAAGGTTGATGGTTTGTATATCTATATCTGTGTATATGTATATGGTACAGATTCTAAGGATATGCAGCGACACGATATTTATTGTGTCTAACTTGTTAGCAACTGCATCATTCCTTCTATCTTTTGTGCCTCCTTCGCTTTGTAGACTTCCTTCCTGACGCGATTTCTCAGGTCGACGACGAGTTGCCGCAGCATCGGCGAGTTGTCTATCAATGTGCTTCCATATAGTTCCAGGACAACGGCAATCCAATCGGCAACGACCATCACACAACGGACATCTTCAATACCCTTGAGACACCAGTTCAGTAACGGCTCTAGCGAGTTTTCGTCCCTGTTGTATAGTGCGACGCGGATCTTCCCACGCTTCCGTAGCTCTTGTAGTACGGTGAGAGTGAGCTCCCTGGCCATCCCTGGGACGAATGCGCAGTCCAGCGCATCAGCCCATTTGAACTGGTTGATCTTGCGTTCGAAAGCGCGGATTCTCCTGCTGCCCTTCAACTTGTCGTCATGGATAATGTGTTCTTGATCACCTTGGTATTCAGACCCTCTCATCATGCGCTGGAAGTTGTTACTCTTCTGCTTCTTTGGGACGGAGCTTGCCTTCTTCTCTCGTTCCTGTTTCTTGGTTCTGATGGCAAGGAGCCCCGAGGACATCCCAGCGACAAGGTGTCTGTTCCCCTGTGCGTCGCTGGGCGAAACAGCACAGCTTAGCACGGCGCTTGAGAACTTCCAGCCAAACTTCACTTTGAAGGAGTCTAGCGGGTCGAACACCTTCACGTGCCCGTCTAGCGACCCTGCAATCAAAGCCTGCGGCATCGGGGATGAGAAATTCTCGACATGGTCTAGACAGGTAACCGTCTTGTTGAAGTTTCCCCTCTCGTAGAGTTGTTTGTTATTCGTCAGGTCCCAGACTTTGAAGTTTGGTCCACCACAGGAGACCAGCTGCGTTGGCGATATGGCAATTACGTTTTCGACTGGTTGATCGTGGTTCAGCGAGTATATCGGATCGCTCGATTGTGTCCGTGTGTCGTACATCCTCACTAGCCCATCGTACGAACCTGTGGCTACCAAGTGCGGCGCCGAGGGGACACACGTTAGTGATCTGACGTAGTCTGTAGCCCCACCCAACTCCAATGTGGGCTCGTATGCATGCGAGATATCCCATAGCCTCGTGACACGGTCATCTGAGGAGGTTATGAGCGTCTTGCTGTCCATTGGGTGGAATTTGGTCACATGAGTCGGATGCGTCGAAGCCTGGATTGAAACAAGCACATTCCTTGGATTGTATGAGTCGTACACTGACACAAGCCCAGTGGCATCCCCGGCCACTAGCAACTTCCCGTCAGCTCTGAAGTTGGCACAGTATACCACGTCTTTAAACCTAGAAAATGTCTTCACTACCTGTCTGGTCCTGGAGGAGAAGATCTGGACCCTCGTCGAAGACGTCACTGCAAAATCGAAGGGGCTCTTAGGGTTGAACGCAATCTCTGTGACAGCGTTGTGTTCTTTGACCAGCTGTGCGGAGGAGTACTGCCTCCAGTACCGCTGTTCTGGTGTTGTCTGCTGCGGTAGAACCGCACCACGCGCAACCACAATATTTGGTCTCTGCGACGACATGAAAAACCAGTAAAAGCAAACAAAAACAAGTATAAAACCTTGGTACCCCACAATCGACTGCGAAACTTGACCTAGTAGCTCCCAATCCCAACTCCGCACCACTCACAGCTCCCGCAAGATGTTCCAAATGGTGATGCGATGACTTGAAGTGAAAAGAATAAATTTTCCAAAATTTTTCACTTTCTGTTTAAAATTTCATAATGAAGAAGAGGACGCTGTCACTGGTGCTAGTGTTTGATAGTGTTTGACAGGGTGGTTACACTGTTTTAACCAGCTCAATTGGCGGTACAGGTTTGAATTTAAGATAGGGGGAGATGCCGGAACTTACTTTGAAGAGAGTGCTGCCACCACAACCCTCGACGCAGCGTAATTTCACGACGCATCTTTCCTTTAATGCAAGCACGAATTCTCTCGCGTACCCGTGTGGTAAGTCCGCGTTCGTGAGAGGTCTGGACGCTGGATCCCCAGTCATCCAATTTACAGGACATGGGAATGCGAACGTGACCGTTGTTAAGTTTTCGCCGATCGCAGGGTCTCAATACGTCGTCTCTGGTGACGATCAGGGGAAGGTCATTGTGTGGGGGTGGTCCACTGGGGAGGACGGTGCCGTTGAGACTACTGTCAAGTCTGAGTTCCACGTATTGGCGGGTCCGATTACGGACGTCTCGTGGGATTTTGAGGGGAAGAGACTCTGTGTTGTTGGCGAGGGGAAGGATAAGTTTGGGGCGTTTATATCGTGGGATTCTGGTAATTCGCTCGGTGAAGTGACGGGTCACTCGCAGCGCATCAATGCGTGTCATTTCAAACAGTCGAGACCCATGAGATGTATCACTGTTGGTGACGATGGCGCTGTCGTGTTCTACCACGGACCCCCTTTCAAGTTTGTCGCAAGTGATAGATCGCACCATGACCAGGGGAAGTTTGTAAGAGATGTTCAATTCTCCCCCGGAGATGGCCAGTACGCGGTGTCCGTTGGATCAGACAGAAGGATTGCTTGTTTCGACGGTAAGACCGGTGACTTCATCAAGTTCGTGGAGGACCCGGAGGAGACCGTTCAGGGTGGGCTGTTTGCACTATCGTGGTTGGATCCACAGAAGTTTGTGACAGCTAGTGCCGACGCCACGGTAAGGGTGTGGGATGTCACTACCGGTAAGTGTTTCGGGAAGTGGAACGTTCAAGGTCCCACGCTGGATGCTCAACAGGTTGGTATCGTTGCCCTCGCAGAAGATAAAATCGCCTCGCTGTCGCTAAACGGTACCATCCGCGTGTTCCAAATAGGGCAGGAAACACCGACGCAAGTACTTCTGGGGCACAACAAGGGAATTACCGCGTTGAACGCCACACCTTTGGTCAGTGGGTCCTACGATGGGAAAGTCATGGACTGGGACTCCACGGAACTGTACTCCCAGCACGAAAACCTGATCGTATCCTTGGATTGCAAGGCGTATCCGAAAGTTGCGTCTGTGTCTTGGGACGACACTCTGGGGGTCAATGGCGAGAAAGTATACCAGTTCGCCTCTCAGCCAAAAGTTGCCTGTTCATATGGCGGCAACACTGCTGTGGTCACTTCCGATGATACGCTGCTCGTGATAAATTCTGCTAGTAAAGGTGAAATCATCCACCAAATCAAACTCGACGAACCGGTGAGTTCAGTGGGTCTTTCCGAGACGCTAGTGTCTGTCGGCTACGAGAACACTAACATAATCTCCGTCCTGCAATTGCACGACCCAACGGTATCCTACCAACTCAAGACACCTTTACAGTCCACACCATCGTGCATCTCGATATCCCCGAGCGAGAAGCTACTGGCTGCCGGTGACACGATGGGGAAGATTGTCCTCTACGACTTGTCCACGAAGGAGGTCAAGACTTCGCGGTGGTCCTTCCACACAGGGCGCATCAAGTCCATCGCATGGAGACCTACCGAGGGAGACGATGAGGAGGACCTAGTGGCAAGTGCTTCACTGGACACCAATATCATCATCTACTCCGTGCAGAGGCCCATGAGAACAATCAAGCGGCTGAACGCGCACAAAGACGGTGCAAACTGCGTCTCGTGGAGCGACAGCAACACTGTCGTCAGTGCCGGATCCGACGCGTGCATCAAGGAGTGGACCCTGCAGTTGGATTAAGAACAACGGGAGGCGTATACCACACCCGCTTGCGCAGGATATATAGCAACTACTTGTCTCATTCTACGTATCGCTTTGGACTTCGACATCAAAATTTATTCGAATCTTTAAAAATTTTGAACGATTTGGAACAGCAACAACTCGTAGAAGCGACGAAGTTGTGCAGGGTCCCGTTGAGAAGAGAGTCACACGCATACGCACAGGATGGTCAGCGACAACGAGGGGAGTGTGGGATTGGACAGAGAAGGATCTGCTTCCAATAGATCGAGGGCGCGCTCAAACAGACCCAATTACAAGATTGAGGCGGAAGATGTGGATATAGCTGAGGGCCATGCTCGAGACGACGACGACGAGTACCAGGAGGATGTAGATATGCCAGATCAGCAAGATGACAGTGCTGTGGTACGAGATGATGATGATGAAGATTATAGTGAATCTGGTTCTAGAAAGAGAAACATCAGAAGGGTCCAAGAAGAGGACGAAGACGAAGATGACGAGGATGCCGGTGCTCAACCAAAAACCAACTTGAAAACTGAGGGAAGGAGCATGAACAGTGTTCGAAGTGATGATGAAAGGTCACGGAGCAACTCTATCATAACGACGCCAACACCCGCTAAGTTGAAAAGGATGAGAAATGCGTATCCGGTTGACGAGAAGGGTGATGCGATCCCTGTGGTCGATGGGGAATATCTGCTCCCTGATGATCCATCAGGTGAGGAAAAAATAACTAAGGATGGTGATCTGCTCGGTGGGCGAGAGTTCAAAGTTCGTACTTTCACGTTGACGGAGAAGGGTGATCGTAAATTTATGCTTTCTACAGAGCCGGCAAGGGCTGTGGGCTTTAGAGACTCGTACCTCTTTTTCCAATACCATCCAAACATGTTCAAGTTTGTCTTGAATCAAGAACATAAAAACGATTTGATCGAAAGAGGATATCTGCCATATTCGTACAGACACAGGCCACTTGCGGTAGTTTCCGCGAGATCTGTCTTTAGAGAATTTGGGCATAAAATTATAGAGGGAGGTGAGGCTGGTAAGGACGATTATTTTGCAGATTTGTCCCTTATCAACACCAGGATCGCAGAGGGCGCACAGTCTCGATACAGACCTAAGAAATCTGACGGTCATAGAGATGGTCACTCTGAAAACTCCAATAGTCACAAGGGTGCCGGAACAGGATTTTCAAGAAATATGCCAGCAGTGAGGAGTGTAGCCAACCCAGCAAGAAACGCCGTAGAGTTCTTCCAAATAGGCAATCCTGTGGGATATGCTGCCATGGCTGCCAACGGGCTGATAAGTACAGCCTCGAACCCTCAATTGAACTCGACAAACTGGCTCTACCAACATTCTGCCGCGTGCAGCAGATTCAACAGCGACATGTATTACGATAGGGTGCGTGTGCTACTGGTGGAAAAGCAGGGTATTAGGGACCCGTACACTAACACGTTGCATATTCCTCAGAACACACAATCGACACGAGTAATATCATACCAGAAGACATCTGATGATGGCGGTTCCGTTAATGGGATAACGTACGAAACCAAGATACAAGATCCTGATGTGTTGAGACCGCGGACAGGGTTAAGTGCGATTCCTGCGGAGCTTTATGAGGGGCTTGTCAGTCCAGAAGTTCTCGACGCTATTAAAGAACAACGATCATTTGAGTCACAAGTGTAAATTATCGAGTTCAAAAGAGCCTTTCTGATATAGAGTATGTACGCTTACTTACGGTGAAATTTACTTATAATGACTTTATAAATTGTTCCACTGGGATGTCACCATTCAATAGCGGCACGGTCTTTCTATTGGTTTCCTCCGGGTGGAGCAACGCTTCCTTTATAAACAGGGCAACGTCAGCCCTGTTGCAGGTTCTTTCACCAGCGACCAATTTTGAGTCGATCTCTTGAACTGAGGCAAGTTTCCCCGTGGAGGAATCATCTGTCAAAGAACCTGGCTGAACAATTGTGTAGTCCAACTTGGAGCTCCTCACGTCGTGATCCGCGGCTCTCTTTGCGATGTAGTACTCACGGAGCCCCGTCCAGTCCCACCAAAACGATCTGTCCTCCGCTTTGATCGCAGAAACGACAATGAATCTGGAGATCCCAACCTGTTCACAAGCCTCCAGAGTCTTGACACAGCCATCGAGGTCCACGGTGAAGATCCGCTCCATTCCCTTCCCACCGGCACCGGCACAGAACACGACCGCATCGTACCCTTTGATCGCAGATGCAATCTCTGCTACGGATGAAAACTCGATAGAAGTGAGAGAGGCATTGATGCCGACCTCTTCAATGAACCGTTGCTGTTGCTCTTTGTTTCTCACTATAGCTAAGGGTGTTGCGAATTGAGCAGTGTCTTTCTTCAACGAGTCCACCAACAATCTACCAATCCTACCGTTCGCACCAATGATCGCTACTTTTAAAGGCGTCATAACTGAAGAATCTAAGTTGTGCTGAGTGCTCTGCTGTCTGGGGTGTCTAAGGTGAAGTATTCAACATTCAGCAAAGAAGCAACAGTGGCAAAACACCCAGCAAGAACTTCCTTATAAAACAAGTACCTTATACGTTGCAAGTTGAATATGCAACGCAACCCTTACGAGCATCATGTGACAAACGGTTGCAAGCTTGTGATGGGTCCGTACGTAGCGACAGTGTGGAACGTCGAGGAAGTTGCATCCAACTGTGGGATGCCGTGTGTTGCACCCTGAGAGTTGACAGTCTTATGAGCAGACCATTATGCGACTAGTTTGGGAGGGAGGCATTAGAACTTCGCAGAACTGCCTAGCGGTTTGCGCTCTTCTTCATTGCAGAGGTCACTTACAAAATGATGATTGACCTTGATATCTGGCTTTGATGTCTTTCCTAGTAATATGCGGAGACGTATATGAAGTGGTATCTTGGGGTTTTGAGGGGGAAGGGGAGGGTCTTATTCCTACTTGTCCTCACCTGTATAGTATTAGATAAATTCTAACAGACCTCTGCAATATCCGTACAATTTAGGTGACATATCTGCATATTCTTCAATGCAAGGCACAGATTGGTGTGTGATGATTACTCGGACCATCTGAAGCTAGCGAGACCTACGTAACGAAACACGCACATGTGTTCTCGAAAGTGCGTCCATATGAAGAGTGTTTACGAACGAAAGGGCGACAGTTTGAGAATTGTTGATAATCACCTCTACTACTTCTACTATAATGGTCCTTGGTAGTGTTGCAACGGGATGGCTCTCCCCCCGGAGGGGATCAATGTACCTCAATAACAACGATAACGTAAAATATCCATATGATTGAATAAGACAGTTGATTACGATAGCGGTTACACAATTCTAGACTATGTTGCTATCATATAGAGGAGTTGCAAGGAGATGAAAGGATACTGCGATGCGCTGAACTCCCGAGAAGTTCCCAACCCTACCCTAACATCACGATGGTGTCATCATCACGAGGCTGAAATAGCGTGAGGACTACAGATCTCTCCTTGTAATGGACTCATTTCATGTCATTATACAAAAAGTAATGCTCTAATATTACTATGATACCGGCATAACAAAGGAACCGTCTTTACACGCGGATGACCCCGACCTCCCAAAACCAAGAACAGTTAGACAAGCAAGCGCAACTACTGTACTTGCATATTCGTCATGTGTAACAGTATCAGACGGTCCTTACCTAAATTTTGTCAAGCGCAGTTGAGCTTAATTGCTACAATGTTATAGAATACGGTGCACCACACCGTCCACTATGCAGATAATCATACAGTCTGCCTCACAGGTCCGCAGGATGCAGTTCAAGTGTCAACCATATCTGTCTTCAGTAATCTTCAGCAAAAACTTTTGGATATTCAAGGTAGATTACACTAACCTGATCAATTTGGTACAGATTCATCACAATTACACAAGAACTGAATAACCTGGGAGTTCATGCTCTGGTCGCCATTGCTGTCGTCGCGTCTTGAGGGTGTCCAGTAGTAGTTGCGCATATCAGATCACTCCACACGAACTAGCTTACATAGTAGTGGCAAAGAGAAGGAAAAAAGAAAAGACAGGAAAACATACAGAAATCAACCTTTAGATGACTTCAAAGGAACGGCTGTTCGTGAAGACTTCGCAACAGGGTTCTTTGCAGTGCTTGACAGCCTCCTTTGAGACTCTGGTTCTACATATTCTGCTGTTGTTGGTTAGGGTGGCTCTCAGGAAAACTATACCCAGGACTTGTACAGGCTTGTTAACGACATTTAATTTTGCATTTGAAGAAAATCCCGAGGTGCATCAGACTGCTATTGCAATCATCCCAGCGAAGTAGCGTCATATTGAAAGGGTAACGGAAAGTAGTAGAGTTCTGTGTCTAAACACCCTCACTTTTTTTGTGTTTACACCAATATTGCATATTCGCGTTGTTTTGAGTTGAATTGGGGCGAAAGAAGTTTTGACATTGGAACAATGAGAGACTCAAACCACCGGTTGGTAGCACTAAATAGGCCAGTGGTGACTATAACTGCTACTGTCTACGACCGGAGAGCATTAGACTTGAATTCAGACATACCACTGATAAACTCTCTAAATCATTTGACGTATTTGACGTCAAATTCCGCAAAAGTCCGGGAAACGGTCGCTAATGACGGTGCCTTGGAAAGGCTGGTGACTATTCTGCACAACTGTCATCTAGATTTGAAAACTTGCATTGATGTGTCCCTACCAAAATATATTGTGCTGAAGAGTGCAGACAGAATTCATATGGAAAAGAGATTAGCATTGTGTGCCTGGAAATGGACGTTAGCATTTCAGTGTCTGGTACTCACAGGTACCAGAGGTACAGAACTGATTAGAAAAAAATTGGTATCTGCCGGGATGTTACCATTAGTAGCAACGGTGCTGGATAACTACCTTCTTTATCACTGCAATTACGATCATGTGAATGAGGAATACCTAAAATTTGATCTGAAGGCCATTGGTTCAAAAGATATGTATTTGCTACTGGCCAAAGATCAAAGCTATGAAAAATACGTGCAATCTCTCGTTGGAGAAGACCCCTTACACCTATCGTCGGACCCTAATAATGACTATTACTGGGAATCAGTTAATAACAGAATGGTAGAGCCTTGTGATTTTGCATCTATTTGGAGCATGCCTAACATATTAGATGATTCCAACACGATGCAAGATGCAACTACAGAGATTGAGAACTGTTTCACAGAAAAAGTATCCGAGAGGCCTAAAATTGTGACACCTAGGGAGTTTTTCTTAGGTAGAGTGATACCTAAACTAGACGATATAATTTGGTCTCTGCAACTATTGGCGTTCATATCCAAGTATGCCTACATGAAGGAACTGTTACAGTCTGTGGAATTAATCAAAACATTATCATTCAGATCGATACTCGAAAGAGCTAGAGACAAGATGGATGAACTTGATACCAAAAGAACGACCTCTTCTAATGAACAGTCTTCTGCATCGGAACAGAAAAGATTCGACACTTCCGACTACTTGGAAGAATCTGCATTCACAAATGAATCTTCTGCATCTAACACCAGAACCGCACCAGCTGATGATCAATTCCTTCAAGAGCTTCAGGACCTGACTGCAAAGTGCAACATGGCCAACCAAAATCAGAACTTTTCGAATGGATGTCACATTTTATCCGAACATAATAATACCCAAGATAGATCACTCAGCACAACTTTGAGCGACACAACGATGGATGAACGGAAGTTTAACAATGACTTCCACAAGATTTGGGATTACGACAAGATGTCTAAGGAGCTGGATGAGAATACGTGGGATTTTATAAACGATAGAAAATCACTAAATCTGTTCCCTCTTGTAGAGAAATTCACAGTGTCCACAGAGAACCCACACGACGTCATATATTGGAGTTCCGTTATCATGAGAAATTCATGCCGCAAAAATGAAATCACTGGTGTGAGACAGTGTGCGAATTTTGCCTGTGGTAAATGGGAGGAATATCCAAGGCAATTCGCTAAGTGTCGCCGGTGTAAGCGTACAAAATACTGTTCAAGGAAATGTCAACTGAAGGCGTGGACGTACCATAGGTATTGGTGTCAAGAGGTTAGCTGCAGCTCAAAAAGTACATCCAATAACACGTCTGCTATAACACCCAGCAGGTCTGGGAATTTGAGCGCAGCTGTCACTGCATCCACGACAATCGGAGCCAACCCCACAGTCAACATAAGTACGACGGGCAACACTGAAGGTGAAAACACCACCACCACAACCACCACCCCGAATGCCAATGAAGAAGTTGACGGGGGTGGTACCCACGAGGCGGACAGTATTGATGTCGGCTCATTGGAGGACTGAAAGCACTACTTATCTGTGACCCTTTCTTGGTGAGAGAGGGATCAGCCGCCAAACTCAAACATTTTATATTCAAGTACCAGCTAATTCAAACGATATAAAAATAAGTTATAAAAGCTATAAAAAAAAAAAAGTAACAGAATGAAGAGGGGGACTGCTCTGTTGGAGCTGTATATGCCAAGATTTCAGGCTATTTGCTGTTAACAAGTCCTAAGTCTTAGAGGATAAACGGAAAAAATCAGATCCAAGTACAGGCTTTATAGATATGAAACAATATCGAAAAAAAAGACATTCAAGCTTTCTTTTTAGTAACAGTTACAGCGGGTGGTGCAGCAGCTAATGATTGAAGTGGAACTGAAACCGGTTTGACAAAGTTATGACATGAGCGTAAAACCTCTTTTCTCAGCGAGTAACTTGTTTCGTTGTACCGTTGGATATTTTTGTAGTATGACCACTTCAACATTATGAAAAATATTTTGGTAAACCCGAAACTGGGCCATAAAGTGTCATCGAATTCAATCGTAGAGCCTTCGTGGGACTCCCACAACATATAATCAGATAATCTCTTGTGGCCGCTTGTTCTAATCAGGATATCGCAAGTATTGGAGAACGGGCCTAAATGCATATTATTGGTCAGTGTTTTCTCTGAGATTTTAGTTGTCGAAGGTGTAGATCGGATAGTTGCCACATTCTTCATAATTGATGTCGTTATTTCGTCTCTTGCTGTGTAGGGGAAGCATATGTAAAGTGAAAATTTTGTATTCCCAGTGTCAGTGAGCTTTTCCACTTCCTTTATTTGGGCTCTCAGTTTAGCTGAGAGAAGGGATTTGTTTCCAACGACATTTATTTTGCAGCCGTGTAGGGGATCTTGGTAGTCTTTTGCCTTCTCTGCGAATTCACTCAGTTTCCGGGAAAACAATTCCATCAATGTGTCAATTTCTTCCTGAGACCTATTGAAGTTTTCTATAGAGAAGGCATAGCAACTGATACATTTCACTCCAATTCTCTTACAAATGTAGACTAGTTTTAAAAAGGTCGCCCCACCTGCCTCGTGCCCTTGCTTCAATGGGAGCTTTTTTAAGTTGGCAAACCTCCTGTTCCCATCCATAACAAAGGAAACATGATCTGGAACGGGACCCACCCTAAGCGCGTACACCAATATATTTTGGAGCACTAAAACAGCTTTGGAGATTGGAGTTTGGTTGCAAAACGCCGAAATGGCCTCTTGCATCATATGTTTCAGCCCATAGACCGCTTGACGGACGATTTCCAATATCAAGGTGAAGAACCAAACAATCGGTGCCTCTAAATATAACTTGATCAGCATGATACTCTTCTTTCTGTTGGCAATTTTATTAGGTCAAAATCTACCTTTAAACACTTTATTGAGTTTATATATATACTTTTTTTAATAAAGCATGCAATTAGCCGCCAACACAACATGATCGTTGACCAGCAGGTCAGAAGATGTTCAGATGAAGGTGGGCCTGTAATACAGATGCTATAACGTCGTTACTGCTCTTTCATTTACCTAAAGTTGTTCAGAACGGTACCACAGTCCTGGCAGAAATACGCCCCGCTATCGCGTTTGCCCTGGCCCATTTTGGAAGTCTGGGCGAAGGATGTTCCCTGGCAAACGTCACATTTGTACCCAACTAGGGAGCTCAGGCTGTGGTGAGAGTCATTAAGCGTTAGTGACGATACAGCCCCGCTTGGTTGCACTGTCAAATCCCTTTTGGAGCCTGAATAAATGGGGGTCAAAGCTCCGTGGAACAGGTCCTTGTGGCTGTTACAAGATGGAGACCTAGACAAAGATGCCCTTGGTTTTGAAAAGCTGCACCTGCTGCCCATGTTACTTCTGGCGGTGTTGGTCAGATGAGGTAAACTGCTGTACGAGTGAGCTCTCATCATGGACGATATGGACCCGTGAAAGCTGTTGTTCCTGCTCAAAGAGGACAAAGACGCGGAACTGTGAGCATGTCTACGAGACTCAGGATTGCTTTCCTGTAGTTTTTGCAACACTCTGTTCCGAATTCGTGTGGGGATGTCTGACCTGAATACACGGATTATCCCTGACGCGTCAGTGCTGATAAGAATAGTTCCAATAGCGTTCACAGCGTTGAACACACCAGATTCCCCGTTCGTACCGCCTGCAAGTAAAGAATATTTCTTGTCAGCGGCTAAGGAGGAGTTCCTGTCCGAAAACTCCATGCATAGTTCACAGATAAAATCGTTGGAAAGTGACAGAAGTTTCGAGGACTCGGTAGGTGCAATAATTGCAGTTGTGATAGGATTACGGTGCGCATGGAAACATATGTACCGTGAATTCTTGATGGTGTGCGGGTTTTGCTTTATTGATGAGATGCCCAATACATGATGGCGCTCGTTGCTGCCATCTGTATCGTAATCCTTCATGTTTTTCAAGCTAGATGATCTACTCAGAGATTTGTTTATCAGCTTTCTGAAGCTACCAGATCGGGTCATATTAAGCGGTCTTCCCTGTGCCGAGCTGCCTTCAAATTCAGTATCTGTCTCATCCGCCTGTTTTTGACTTGATGGCTCATCGTATGACTTCATATTCCAAGCATAGATCCAACTGTCATCGCTACTGCTAACGACTAGTGGCGGTTTACCGTTCCGTGTGTATAGATGTGCCTTATGTGATGCCTGCTCGGTGTGTAAACCCTTCAACGTTTCGAGCATTTGCTGCCTTTCCAGATCGAAAATTCTTACTCTGGAATCGTTACAAGATATTACTGCCCTTAACGATTTGTCAGTTGGAGCTATAAAGCACTCGATGCCAGTGACTCTTGGTCCTTTGTGTGTCTTTGAAAATTGCGATGGGAAAACAGCTTTTGAATGTATGGATTGCGTTCGCGTGTCTGTCACATGAAAAGTTCCCACATGCTCCAGTCCTCTAGTCATTAACACATGGACATATCCGTTAAATGTCCCTACGACTGTGTATTTGCCAGGCGCTGGCGATATGGCCACGGATGTGATGAGGTCTTGACAGTCGAATTCGTAGGTTACTTCATTATCTAAAATAGACCACATTCTACACTTATGGTCCAGGCACCCGCTGACAAAAAATCTATCGTCATTGGGGTGGAACACAACGGAGGTCACAAAATCTGGATGAGGAAAAGTCTTTAAAGACGTCTTTCGATCTGGATGCCACAGTTTTACAGTAGTATCCATAGACCCAGAGAGCAGAAAATTGTTTTTCGACCAGTCTAACGATAAAACGTCATGCCCGTGCTCTCTAAACATCTGAGCTGGATTGGGATTAAAGACAGGGCCATACAGGTTAATATTTTCGACACCCTTGTTAACGCTGTGGGACTCCATGTTCCCCACTGCTGAACTTATTCTCGGCGATGAACTTGGGGAAGTCGTCAGTCTCAACGCTTTGCTCAACATACTACTTTGGGATTCTAGAGTAGATTGGAGTTCCCATCTTTCCACGGGACTACTCAATACTTTCCAGAGACTGATGCCACCGTCTTTACCTCCTACGGACATGTACCTCCCGTCGAGACTGAACTTCGACGTCCAGACAGCCTTCGACCTGGCTGCAGATTCTGCCGAGACTTTAGGTGAAATCACTGGAGAATCTGTTTGAAGAGTGGAGCGCGGCCTATCGTTATTGGAGCTCGCAACCGCCAGCCTCCCGTTCTCTGTACGGCTACTGTCGTGTTTCCCTATGTAATCAGAATCATCCGGGACCTTTAACTCTTGTGCGAGGAACAGTCTTCTAAACTGTTTGATAGTTTTGGATCTGTTCAAAGTTTTGATATACGACGGTTCCCTTAGGTAATTCTCAAATTGGTCCATATCGATAGAGTTGAACGCGGAAAACCTGTCCGATGACGTGTCTGGACCTTGATGCAGCTGCGCCTTCACTTTTGAAAACAGCTCGTCTGAATCGGAACTTTTCAAAGTTGGTCTCTTCTTCCCCGCGTTCGTCTTCGATCCCCTGTCGCTAGTGCGATGCTGCTCTCCTGAAATAAAACCGGCTTCCCTATTGTGGTTCCGTACCATTTTGAATTGCAGTGGCTTGATATCGGCTGAGTATTCTGGATCCTGCTGCCCCCCTTTCGTTCGACTGATACTTTCTTTGTGCTTACGATGCAAAGGATGATGATTCTGATGATGAGTAACTGATGCTGACGATATGGCAGGCTCCGATGACCCCAGATTCGCGTCTGTTTCCTGCGAATCAGAAAAGGAGGATGCGTTACTCAGAGCATCCTCCATATTCCGCAGGGCATTCTGTGTTCGAATATCCCCCATACACTTATTTATCCAGTTTCCCTAACAGCCCTGGATGTCTTTTAGTCCCTTGTACGACTACAGATGAAACGACACGAAGAAAAAGAGGGAATATAAAAGATCCCCAGTCGCAAGGATGATAAGCCACTGTTATATCCGCACCAATGTTAAAACTGGGGCTGACACATAAAGTGTAAAATGGATGGGCGGTATCCATAAAGTGTCAATATTTTTCACTTCTTTTTTCTTCAGTGCAAAATTTAGCGTTTTTTTCCTTCCCGTTCATTACTTCATTTTACGAATGCATCTCGTTTAATCTCCTCATGTGGTAACTATTACCCAATATAGCGGTTACCAACCGGGTTTAGCTTATGTCGCCCTAATCGAGTAGCATATTATCTTTTCAGTACAGTTAGTGGGTTATATCCCATACCTTGACGGGTACATGGGAGCTGCCATACATGTTGCTTTGGTATATATAAACTATTGGGTGGTCTAGGTTTCAGGTACGTACTGTGGGTTCCGTGGTGCCGATGAATTCCTTCAATTTCAAGAACTCGATTACAGGAAGCATGACCGGTTTCAAGTACTCCTCAGCGGTTAACCCGTATTTCGACTCGTCGTTGCAGTACTTCTCCAAGTACAGTCTGATAGTGGCCCCCGAGGATCCAGTCCCGGATAGTCTGACTACAAACCGTGCTCCGTTGGACAGCCTGACGTATAGACCCTGGTGTTCCGATACGGAGCCGTCCAGGTCCTTGTACGAGAAATCCCCTGACTCAGTGACGGTCAACGTTGTGTCTGTTGGGAATTTCGAACCAACAACGCCAGATTTCTCCGTGTAGGATCTCAGATTGTCAATAACCTTCTTCGCGTCGTTCGAATCGACGTGCTCGTAGTCGTACCGTGTGAAGAAGACACGGCCGTACTTCTTCCAGAACTCCTCCTGGATGATCTTGATGGAGACGTCGCGGTCTGGGTGGCGTCTGTTGTAGATGGCTAGTAAGTTTAACCACGCGATGATCGCCCAGACACCGTCCTTCTCCCTGACGTGGTTGGAGCCCGTTCCGAACGATTCTTCCCCGCAGATGGACAGTTTCTTTGCGTCGAACAAGGCACAGAAGAACTTCCAACCCGTGGGGACCTCGTAGCATTTCAGCCCGTGTTTCTCAGCAACACGATCAATTGCGGACGCGGTGGGGAAGGACCTTGCTAGCCCGTAGATGCCCTGTTTGGCAAAGTACGGGATCTCCGCGGCGTACTCAGCAATGATGGCGACAGAATCCCCCGGAGAGACGAACGCTGGACCGGCACCGTAGATCATGTTCCGGTCACCGTCACCGTCTGAGGCGGCCCCGAACTCGATGTTCTCGCGGTCGACTCTATCGACTAATGACCTGGCGTACGTCAGGTTCGGGTCCGGGTGGATACCGCCGAAATCGGGCTGAGGGTGCCAGTTTTGCAGTACCTCCTCCGCTGGGAGCTCGAACTCGTCGACAAAGATGGCCTTCCCGTAGGGACCAGTGACACCGTTCATCCCATCAAACAGCAATTTCCAGTGTTTCTGTGACCGTTGCTTGTGGATGAAGCTCTTGATGAGCGGGAAGTCGAAGATCTCTTTGAGGAACTCGACGTAGTCCTTCGTAGTGTCGATGACGTCCACGAGGAGGGGTCCGTACTGGACGTTCTCCGCGAGTTTGTCCAGGGCGAGTTCCGGGAGGTCCGGGATGATTTTGTAGTGGTCGAGCTGCTTGGACACCTCCCAGATCTTGTTCGTGACTGGTTCCGGCGCGGGTCCACCGTTGGACAGGTTGTACTTGATCCCCATATCGTTCTTGGGCCCGCCCGGGTTGTGCGATGCGGTAAGGATGATCCCACCCGTGCACTGTTCCTTGTACGTCCTCATGATGTGCGACGCTGCAGGGGTCGACAGCAAACCGTTCTGACCGATGACCAGTTTCCTAACGCCGTTTGCGGCACCAATGGCCGCGATCTTGTGTAAGATCACGTCGTTGTAGTAACGTCCGTCACCGCCCACAACGAGCGTGGCCCCCTTGCAACCTTCCGGGATCGCCTCCATCACCGCCTGAATGAAGTTCTCCGTGTAATGGGGCTCATTCATGAACACCGCGGTCTTCTTCCGCAGCCCAGAGGTCCCCGGTCTCTGATCCTGGTACGGTTTCGTTGGTACACTCTTCACTTGGTAAGCCATTCTGCAATTGGGCTCGTTATCGTCGTCGATACTGCCGTACTACCAACCCCTCTACAAAGACACAAAGCAAGCACGCTTATATATACGTATACTAAGTACACAGTATTTTCTTTCTCTCCAGAGGGGAGAATTATGCGAGACTTGGCATTTATATAGCTTGCAGAGTGCTTAGGAGTCTAGTA